>QFEZ01000227.1:0-28031 GCA_003316425.1 Russula lepida
CACTTTTTTACTTTTTGGGGCTTATGAAAACGAAAAAGTTCAAAAGTTTATGTATAATTTCCTGATGCAGTGGTGCCACCGTTGTATGACGTACGGTAGCTGCGCTGCATTTGTTGCAACTGAGAAGCGTTAAAACATGAGAACGTGGAAATTTCGGCCAAATACACTACGTACACATAAGCCACATGTTTGTCACATAGATAGATACGAAACTCTTTTTTCTCACTTCCATCTCTTGGGATTCAGTTCTCTGGATGCACTGACCAACAACCCCTACATGACTCTTCCTCGAAGCCAGGCATGTTACAAAATTTGCTACGACACTGTATCCTAATGCGTATATTTAGGCGAATCCTCAGGGAGGTAAACTGTTGGCCGAAATATCATTTTGGGGCCTGTCCGACACTGGCTGCCGGCGTGAGCTAAGTTACATCGGTCAATTGCCAGCGTCAGTTAAGATTCGGTTTGCATTGACTTCAGTTTTATTGACTTCTTCAGTTTATACAGTATCATCTACTGCCTTGATGTACTCTCCAAAGATCCATGACTTCACTGCTGCGACCTCCCAGCCTCGGATGTCTCTCTGATTGGATTGGCCCTCCAATTGAATGCCGAACTCTCCGGCAGTTCACCACGTTCCTTTGTCTCGTGTGCTCTCATGGTCCTACGACTCCTATTGTGCCTGATGAAGGAAAGGCGGAAGTCCTTAAACTGAAGATGTATGCATCCTCCGAGTCCTACTATGTCAGGAAATATTTCTTGCGGGGCTTTATTAGGCGCACGGAGTATCCTGGCCGCTGATCTCGACGTTCCTCGATAATGTGATTTCCCATCAAGAATCTATTGGTATCCGCAGTACACCGTGATGGCCTACACCGGTTCAATTCCGTCGGGACTGATCAAGTCGTGTTCAATGGCGCGCTTACCTGCATCTTTTGTAGGCCTTCGTTGCTACAGACAAAAACACCCTGGTTACACAGATGATATCTCCATTATAAAAGGGCTCGCATTTTCCACAAGTTCTACATCATTCGTTCACATTTCTTTCCGAAATTCCCCCCTACTTCACACAAACACATAAAGCATCATGAACACTGTTGGTTCATTGATCAACCACATATGTATGATGTGTTTCAAGCCCACATCAATGTGGTGCAACCAATGTCAGAATGTGTGGTATTGTAGTCCTGAACACCTTCAGAGCGTGCGTCAGTGTATCCCTCATGGCTTGGGTGGGACTCATTGAGAAACAGGATTGGCCCCGACATTGCCTTGAATGCGTCCCTATTGCATCTGCGGGTTACAATATGCATGCCATTCCCCGGCCTGTTCAACCTCGATTGATTACCGCATCTCCGATGCTTTTTGCTCCCCAGAAAGGTGGATCTGGTACTTCCTCTTGGCATACAGACGCCCTTAGCCAAACACCTTCCAGACCGATCTCGAGTCATTACCGTAAACTGCGAGACTAATCCACGACACGCATGTTTCTGCGGCGCAAGTTTTACACAACGGCAGGGCCTTATGCGGCATATTAGAACGGTCCACGATCCCAAATCATGTCTCTTATGCAATTTTAAATGGGGTCGCCGCTATGAGTATAGGAACCACATTATCAAGAAGCATCCAGGTGTCGACCCCGAGATGGTACTGCCACCTGGGCAAGAAGCCTGCGGGGTCTCGTCGCAGGGCGACGACCTTCACAGGACGCTTCGCACAACAACAAGTTTCACTTCCTGCCATTGAACAACACCGACAAAAGTCGACGAGATTCCAGCCCTATTCACTGCCATTGCCCCTTCCCTCAGTGGTGGGAGTTACGAATGTCCCCCCGCCCGCTATGCCATCTGCGGCCTACAATTTGCGGCTCGTCCATCCAGGGCCAGCAATTACGATGGACGAAGATGAATATGCCCCTGGATCAGAATTTCGCGATGCTCCTGACCTTTCTACTAGTTTCCGTCCAACAGAAGAGCATGCCGAACTAGTAAATGACCTGAACGATTCCTGTCAGGATTGCCAAATTGGGTTAGCAAACCCTTCTTTCCACGTGGTATGTCTGATTTCTGATTCATAGGCCATACAGTCAGGTTTCTGTCGTCAGCCCACGCGGGCAGAATCAACTGCTGCATGTGGCCCTTCCAAACTCCTATCCCATACTTGCCCCACCTGCTGGTGAAAGAGTACCCCTGCGCTACACTCTGTTCTCCGATGAGGAGTGTGACGCGCTCTTGCCGAACAACTCTACCTTCTAAGGGTAGACCCCAAACTGACATTGATACCCGCAGGCACAGGATAGTAGGTTACAAATAACGAACATGGAGGCGCATAAGGATTATAGACACAAGACAAACGAAGACAGGTGAGAGCACAAAAACAAAGTTTTATATGTGGAAGGGGATTTCTGTATTTGTATCAAGTGTGAGGCACGTGCTGTTTATCTATGACTGACCATTGTACTATATGTTCTACTGTAATACCGTGTGTGACATGACTCCAGATGAAAGAAGATAAGTAACATTATAAAAAATTAAAAGACTTGAGCGTATGCGAGGGAGCGCGAAAGGTGGACTGTCGCGGACGGTGAAAATCGTCTCAAGTCATGAACCAGCAGTGTGGTGTTTGAACTTGCACTGCGGAGAGTGAAGTAGAGTGGTTGGTACCCCTTCACTGCACATCCCTTTCTACCAGTTTCCTTCATATCATGTCTAGTAACAACCAGCCCATTTCCATGACCATGAGTTAAGGGGACAACCCAGAATATTATGCAGGCCATCATAGCAGCAACACTTCCTTGTTGGCAGAGTAAGGTAGTTGCTGATATCTTACTCTGCCAACAAGGAAATGTTGCTGCTATGATGGCCTGCTTGAAGGATGATAGAGGCAGAGATTGTACATCATTTTCAACCATGATAATGAAGCAGCTCATAGTCACCCTTAACACTTATAGTTCATCTTTAATTAAATTAAGATGTTTTGCCAAGTCCCTCACAATGAGTTAGAGAACTGAAATCTGCTAAGCCATTTGCAACTACTTATTCGACATCTTTGCATATTGCATTACCAAGTGCAAGGACAAGTGAACGCGACCCCCGTGCCTACTGATAGTAGCCCAGGGACAATGATCATCATCACGACATAACTTCAGTTGGCAAGAGGCGAAGTTCGCCCACTTCTCTGATCTGGAAGCGTCCTCTGGAAAATATAGCAGCTTGACACTGTGAACAGGCGATGTAGACAACGTAGCGAAATCAAGCACCTTCTTCGCACTTAGGTCGTGGCTAAGGAGTGACATCACAATCTCAGTCTTTCCCACAACTACAATTAGATGGAAAATGCGCAAACATTTCCCTTTGGCGGGTTAGAAATGCGAGAGAAAAAATAGCCTCTTTGTTATGGGCATGATGCAATGGGCGAAGGATAATTCACATCACGTGTTGCGTGTTGACATGTTTTATGGGGTGACTCATGTCATGTCACGGTCGATCCACACCTCTGCTCGCTCGTACCCCATGACACAAGACATCACGCGCGATTTTAGAAACCTCGTCGAGCAGAAGTACAAAGGCCTTGGTGGGAGAACTAAACTTGGGAGGCAATCTCACTCAACACCCGGAGACACTCAAGTAGATGGCGCTCCTCCATTCATGCAGGCATACATGAAGGAGGCCCACACAATTGTGAGTCACGTTCTGCTTTTGTTTACCCTTCTCACGTAGTGAGAAGTTGCAACAAGTTGCTTCCTTGACTCGTATGATCGCTGCCGTGCGGCGCGCATACCTCGACGTTCATGCACGAATACCACCAGTCACACGCCAGGTGATGCGTGCACTTGATACCACTGGTGTGGATACATTGGCAGATATCAAATACTTTACAAATGCCGAACGCGACCAAATTGACGCGCAAGCGCAAATTATACTCGCACGTTGTGCTGACCGCGTACACGATATGGAGACGTTGGAAAAGCGTGTGCCCCTTGCCGCCTCTCCCTGTCATACTGTGGCTGAACCTATTCACAGATCGCGCGGAGCGCGTCGCTCAATCTTTTAATCCCCTTTACCGTCTTCTTCCTACCCTCCTCGTGCCTGATGATGTCGCTGCCACATCCGACTTCGTATCGGCTCACTGCGCGGGTGTTACCTGGTACCTGACGCGGCGTCTCACGCAGGTGGGCAAAATACTGCGCGACATGCAGGAGGAGCGTGTCCGTCGCGAGACCGAGCGCACACGCACGCTCGGCTCTGATGTGGCTCGCGAGCTACTAGGCACGAATACCACAAACGCTCCAGAACCTGCGCAACCTGGTTCCAGCAGCTGGTTTGGAACCGCATCGTCTGCATTGGGTGGAAGCTGGGCCGTATCTCAGCGACCTCTGCCAGAGGAGATGGATCTGGCCATTTCGGACGACGATGAGGATGACGTTGAACTATCCGCATCCCAGATTCAACAGTTCGAGGCCGAAAATGCGCAGATTCTGCGTTCAGCTGAAGATTCCCTCGCTGCTGTACAGCAGGCCGAGGCCCGATTGCTGGATATTAGTGCTCTGCAGGCGGAGCTCGTTGCCCAGCTCACACGACAGACAGAAGTCTCGGACCAGTTATATGAGGATGCCATTGCAACGAGCGAGATGGTCGAAAAGGGCAATATTCAGCTTCGTGAAGCGCGTCGCCGCGCACGCGACAGCCGGAAGTGGTTGCTACTATTTCTTATTGGCGCCAGTTTGTCATTGCTGTTCCTGCACTATTATTGAACAAATTTTCCTGCCACTCGACTGTTGTTGGCCCCGGCGTATCTAGATTTTGCTCGCGTCTTGTTCAGTGGTTCCCAGGTTACGCTAAGCTTATCGAAGCTCACTGGAACGACGATCGATGTTTTCCCCTTCAACATTTAGCATGGTGAGGGCTCCACACTAGTCGACAACTTCATTACACGAAAGAAGCGTGGTAGCTAGGAGAAACCCCGCCAACTACTCCGAGCACTTTCCATCCATCGTAATCCCTCTCTTGTAGGTTCCCTGGTGAACTCTCATTCAGAGTTGGACCTGGACGCAGTTGAAGTTGATTAGGCCCTCTGGTCATAGTATCAATATCTGCAAACAAAAAAGCTACTGGAAAAACGGGAACAGACCCTGTGCGGTGTTCTGGCAGCAGAGCGGCTGGCCATTGCTATGTCGATGTCTTAGCCTGCAGCGCATTCTGTGATTACAAAGGAAACGTTACCATGTCGGGTTGTTGCCGAGCACGCCGACAACAGGATTGACACAGTCCGCCGCAACAAGCAAGTTAGGGTCGACCCCGACTAGGGTGGAGGTAAGGAGAGCCAGTGGGTTGTTGGTGTCGGTGGGGCTGGCAACGTCGTCGCAGCATTTTACTTGCGTGTTGCAGTTGCCTGCGGGAATCGGCGCGGCATAGCCACCACCCCTACGAACTGGGGTGGTAGATGCGGCAACGCCACTCGTGGCAGCGATAGCCATGAACAGGGCGACGAAGGGTTTGTAGAGCATCGTTGTAAAGACTGGATGGGGGCTATGGAAATCCTGATAGCTGGAGCTGCGCTTGGACTTGGGGACAGAAGGGTGATGAGCTGCCTTCTTATAAACTAACTGCCATGGCTAACAGGACCAATAGCAGCAGTAGTTTGTTCCCTTGCTGCCACAGAGCCTGCGTGGAACTCCGTGTTGACAGGAGTTCTTTCCGTTCGATTCATCTAATTGCTGACATTCTCACGTACATGACAGAACGCTGCTTGGCCTGTATCGGTCTGTCAAATCAAGAACCAATTGACTTAGTCACGTTCCCAAGTCAGATGGGCGCGACAGCAGGCCCAACCTACAAGAAAAGCTTCTTTGGGCGCCGTTTATCCTTACGTGGGGGACGCTCCCAGAAATAGTATTTCGAACCGGCCTCGAAAGACCTGGACCAGACGCACTGACTTCACATTCTACGTCATCCACCTTCTATCCACGATTGCCTTTCGGGGAGAAATCTTTCACCCTAATACCTTACGGAAACTACCCGAAGGGGCGGGGCTTCGTTGGAAGCGCATGGATAGGTGTCGCGTTACGCTATCAGTCACAGTACTGCGTGTGCTTGGTCGTCTCTGTCCGCTATATGGAAGAATGAATCCGGTCATGCCGGAGGAACGCGCAACCGGCGATCGCGGGCTTACTCTACCCGTTGATTCTTTCTTGGCTCCTGATGGCAACCAGAGAGGCGGCGACCTCGAGTTTGACGGTGGTTCGGTGGCCTAGCTGTACGTTTCGTTCCTCTCATGATTCCAAGCAATATATCTCGCTGTTATCCGCACTTCTGTGCGACTATATCTACTTCTACGTCACGCCTCGACGTTACAGTAACGTATGATGGAGCCGTTTAGCGGTGCGTACATGGAATTAACCTAACTATACAATCAATCAATCAACTGACGTCTTGGCGAAAGCGTATTCCTTAATCAGAAGGTCATACTCCCTACCGGGCAAGCTCGTTCCAGTAGGATTTCCACGTGCAAGGCGCTCGTTGGTTTCTCGCGTGGTTCACTCACGGGTCCTAGCGATTGAGCGCGATGTCTTCTTTATTACCCCGAAAATTGTTCCTTCCACATTTAGATTAAGACCTTTTTTCCCTGGTCAGTAGTCCTTTATCCACTTTCGACTTGTGAGGTGACCTTCTCGAGGCTAGACAGGCCCGGGCGAGCTCGGTTTTTGCGATGTTGTCCCACAAATTTCTGGGCACCTGTCAGGTGTCATTGTCCAACAGGAATAGAATAAGGTAATTCTACGTTAAACCAGCCTGAAACTTTGGCGAGTACTTCTACACCTCCTATCGCCTCGCGAATAGCACCTAAGTGTAACTGACATATTGCGTAGATCACGAATGGCCATTCGAAGTAGCAGGGATTTGCTCCTCTCGATTTCGGACCCTCAAGGATCCTAGAACAATAAGCATATTCCTCCCGTTTGAGTCCTTGACAAGAGTACCAACGAACGGATACACCCTTACATGTACACCAACCATTCTTCAGGGCGGCGTTTGTGCTCTACAAAGCGCTGTCCGGAACAAGACAGGTGTCTCCGTTCACCAGACCGAGCGGCCTTTGTCGCCTCTGCTGTCTCCGTCATTCATGTTCAAAATCTTTCCTTCTCCAGCAAAGCACAGGCAAACAGCTCCATTATTCGCCCTCGTGATTGTTGCTTCTTTATCCGGTCTTCCGACGCTTAATTGAGCCGCAGCGCAAGTTGCCCGGACCATTGGCAAAGGAAGCTTTTCTACGGTGCGGTGTTCGGATGCCTTTCGTATTCTACATCTTTGGCCTCGTATCAGGCTTTGAATGGTCTCGTTGCATCACCCACTTTGCAGGCTGCATTACCACGGCCAATTGGTAGGCACATAATGCTCGCGACATGTGACTTGCTTACTGGCAAGACTCAGATATTACTGTCCTTGGTGATACCTCGGACCGTAAGTAAAGGATCCAGGCACTACCTCATCTTTAAGAAATTAACTATGTAAAGTACGGTATCTTGGGAGCGGGACTTTACCGTACGCCGTCTATTCACCTGCTATTGGCGCTCGAGAAGACGAGAAGCGTCCATCTGAATTGACACAGGCTTCCACTTCCAGGAGGATAAGTCTCGACGTGGTGCCCTCCCAACGTCGAGACCTTTGTTCTAGCCTCCCCTACGGTCCACCCGTGCTTTACGGAGACGGATTAGCAATTTCTATGAGGGGAAACACACTCCCCTTCTTCTCCCTTTTTTGCTCATTCCTATGTTTCCCGGAAAAAATTTGATTCACCGTACACTTACTTTTCACGAACCTCGTTCCGCGTTCCTGGCTGAAGTCTGGCGAAGCGCTGTCGTTAAGATCCCGGGCCCGTCAAGTGAACTTGTCATCTAGTAGATTGAAACCATATATCGCATCGAAACCCGGACTTAATTCATTTCCGAATCGTCATATATTCACGACGGCAGTCGCGCGCGCTTCGGTCTTTTCCGTGGTTGAAGTCAGTGCGATGGGAAGCATGTGCCCACATATCGCCGATCAGCAGTCCAGTCGGTTCCAGTCTGCGGACTCGGAGCCATGGAGCACATCTGCGAGCATATCGTGTCCTGAGCGAATAATGCCTCATTTTTTTCAGTTGTCGTCGCCGCTGTTAATAGCGCCGTCTTTACTTCATCATTTGTCACTGTCACTGTCCTAGGAAAGCTGGTCCATTGCCTAACCGTGCCCCTCAAACCCCGCAACAGCAAAAGAAAGACAAAGAAATACTTCCCTCCTTCTGTCAAGCACATGATTGTTATTGTTTATCTTTTGATTGAAAATTCCCTACTGAGGATTTCTTTTTTGGCTAGTAGGTCATACGTAGTAATACGCCCTCTCATTTCCGCTGCGGGATTCTTCTGACACATGCGAAGTTCGTGCCGCTATGAGATGCGAGTACAGTCAGAGGTCTTCGTTCTCGCACGGAGACCGGCACTACAGTACGCACGTGGGAGATACACAAAGGCAAAGGGTACCTGATGTGCGTCGGGAATCATGAGACGCTTTCGATAGTGGCCCGGGAGCCTCAAGCTACTGGTAGGTCGAACCACTTTCTGTCCCATCACCACCCAAAATTCCCTCTTCTCCACCTACGTTACCGAGACCACCTGGACCCGACCCACATCGATTAGAAGTTTTCCAAGGCGCGACGGCGCGAGGTCGAGACTATGTTATCGTCAGGTTCTTTCCTCATAGACCACTCTAGACGACACTAGACTGCGGGAAATGGCAACAGTGCGCTCTATATGCTAGTCTCGCCCCTTCAGAACCTCAACATATTACTATCGATTTAGCCCATTCTCTTGCCGTTACCGTGCGTGGCTTGCCGCCAGCCTCGTACCACTGGAAGTACTATCAGTACAGGAGGACACCGTCTCGGAACAGGGAGGGCCATCGTCCCAAGGTGGCTACGCAACTACCAGAATCGTCATGCAAACTTGGGCTCCTCCCTCTGGTACGGCGCGACCCACGCTGCCGCACGCCTCAGATCGGTCGCGTCTCTTGCTATTACTGTTCATCAAAAAAAAAAAAAAAAAAAAAAGAATGTCATGCATACACATGAACGTTATACCGTATAGTAGGAAATACAAGACCTCCCTATTATCTTCATTCCCCTGCGACCCATCATTGCAGCTAAGAAGCCTAAAAGCAGTCTTTATGCGACAAGGAACAGTGATCTCGCGCGCGCGTTGCATTCTGCAAGTACTAGTGCTACGCTTTTGGGTAGTTGATGACTACGGCCGCCGCAGCCGCATCACGAGTGTGCGGTGCAGACAATAGTACAGGCATAGGCTCAAGGGAAACCTAATGGCAACAAAAATCAAATCGCGCTCCATGAGGTAACCGGCCATCCTAGCCCGCTTGATTGGTTAGCGATGCTGATGGCGGCGACGGCCACGACGACGACGACACAAAATTGAAAGGTAGCAAGATCTCATCAATGACCCGACTGATAATCATCGGATGGCAAAGGGGCGTTCAACCCATGCATGAATTATCAGCACCAACTTTCGTCAAAGTGAGATGTATTTCCGTTGAGTGAATGTGTGAACGAAAGACAGTGATCTACCAAATATGCGGCTAGAATACATCGATAATAGTACACTACGTTAAAGTGCTGGCAAGGTTTCTATAATGGCCCCGTCGAGACAATGAGTGCGATGCGGCACCTGAAAAAGAACAGAACATCAGGGACCCTCATTTCGCGCACAGCAGAGAAGGATAAGGATCAGATATCAAAGGCAATTTGTTAATTGTCTCCATGTTGTGAGACAGAACAGGTCTGAAGAGTGTTCATCAAATCAGATAAGAGAGGATCACTACTTACCAGGACAAAGATGGTCCCTGGAAGTAAGTCTGAATGAAGAGCCCACTGAAAAAAAAGACTGTCATTAATTAGTACTAGTAGCTGACGGAGTGAACAAGTTGGGGAATGAAAGAAATTTCAGAAAGCCATGCATGTTATGGTGATCCGCACGCCCGAGTGGGTCAGAACAGGTCTGAGAAAGATATCATCCCAGAGAATAGATGTACAAGAGGCAACATTGTTAGTCAGGCACGTACCAAGGTTGCAATATGTCGCCATCATGGTGGTGTAGGTGGACGTGCCGTCGGGATATATGTATAAACCATCCGAGACGGATTATCCTCTCCATAATCCCAATCCCGTTCCTCATCCATATTCATGTCCTCCAGATCGCAGTCCTCGACGTATACGCCTATACCCGCCCCGTCCTCAGGGTCGAGTATCATTTCGCGACCCCCGGGTACTCCGTCCTTAGCTAGGTGTAATTTATGCAGCGCAGCGATGAGATCTTCCGCCAGTGGCGCCGCATTGGGTGGATCCTCTGTAACCTGTTCCCAGCCGACGGGAGGTGAGCCTGGAGGCGAGATGAGGAAATTTTTCTCGACCGCAGGCGGGCGTAGATGGGTGCCGCCGGGTGGCGTCATTGGAGTCGGGTCCGCCCGAAAAACTCGGAGGACAAACGCTTCTCTGAGAGCCTGGGAGTTAGCGAAAGTATAGTCGTATATCAGCCATTCGAAGACATACGTATCTGGAGTCGCATCGATCTCCAATCCATCGCAATATGTCTTGGCTTCGTCTGCACTGTCCTCGGACTCATAGACGACGACGACGCGCGCAAAAGTTCTTAGAGGCGCCCACGCACGGATTTCTCCATGTGATGCGAAGTGGTGGCGTAGGGCATCCATCACGCGCGGATGGAAGAAGGGGAGAGGTAACTGGGTAAGCACAAGTGTGTTGGTGCGCTTAAAAGATTCTGTTGCAGGTGGTGAAGCAACTAACGTTGGTGAAGAGTTTACATCATGGGTCAGCCCGGGCATTTTATGAGTCTCACAGAGAGGTCAGTAGGATGATGGTGGTTTGGGGTTGAGTGATATGAGGCGATAAAAAAGGTGTCAACGCAACGCAACTTTTGTATCCTGATTAGATTACGTGAGCACTGCCGACACGGGCTGTGCAGGGTCATCAGTTCGCCACCGCACATAGCCATTCCCAACTCAGGGCTACTCAGCAATTCCTTCAAAGACAGACCTATATGCAGGTTAATCTAGGGCCCAAGGTACACTCGTAGTAGTAAGCCATGACAAAGAACATTCTCAATTACACTCCGCTTCTTGCTCAACGCGACTTGAACGAGCCACGGCACTGCCCTCAACGTTTACACCGACCGGGAAAATTTGTGACAGTCCAAAAAAATTTCTCAAGACTTCTCACGGAGGCGTTCACGAATCTCGTCCTGCTTCTTGCGCAAAGCATCTACCTTGTCCTCTGTCGTAGCGTTGTATTCCACAGTCACTTGGTTGAAACTGGAGGATCGTATGCCGATCAATGAGATGGAGACATTAGGGAACAGAAAGATAGAGCGCACGGATTCTCAGGTGACTTTTGGAATTGTTTGAAGAGCAAGTCCTATTGACAGAAGGAGATAAGCACCGGTAATCGCAGCAAACTACGCAAGTTGATGTGGGGCACCTTGTACTGCTGAAGGCGTAGCCCCGGTTGCTATGAAAACAACGACTGTAAGGGCAGAGCTAGCAGTATGTGGTGATGGGCTACGTACCTCTGCTCGGATAACAGGCAGTTCCCGATCCACGTAAGCGTTGAATGCAGCCTTTGAGGCGACGTAAACAGCTCGTACGACAAGAGTGAGTGAAAGAAAAGAAGGAAGCACCTTGAATCGTCTCTGTGGAGGTCGAGTGTCGAAATCACGATGTCAGAGACAACAGCCAACGACTCGAGAGTGATGAGCGCACGCACCTCCGGGTGCCTCTCAACAGTAGTAGCCGCCTGATTCCCGACGCTCGCCTTGTCCATTTTCGCAGTAACCACGTTCATGAGATCAAGCGCGTTGTCAATGCCCGTGGCGGCAAAGCTTTCAATCTCCTCGGGTTCGCCGCCATTCTTGCTGGAGCTTTGTGTAGACAAGGCGGGAGCAACGGCCGGCGCACCCCCAGCGGCGATGGCACCAGGGCCTGCGGGCTTGGACTGCGCACTGGCGGCTTTCTTCGAGCTTGCCCTTGGAGCGGGTTTCTTCGAGGGGCTCGCCGCCTCTTCTTGTGCAAGCAATCGCGCGTTCTCCGCTTTGCGAGCAAGCTCCGCCTTTCGCTTCTCTTCCTTCTCCTCCTTGGCTTTGCTGGGCTTTGCGCCCTCTACCCACTTGGATGCTTCTGCGCGTTCCTAGATAGGTACGCATATACCTCAATTGAAAACGGAAGAAGGAGCATGGGTCTCGAAGAGTCAAAAATTGTGCGCACCTTTGCCTCAGCAGCAGCAGCGCGCTTGTTTGCCTCGTTCTCGGCCTTCTTTGCGCGTCCACTCTCTTTCTTCGCATTTCCTCCCTTGGGAGCCATCGTTGTATCTACCTGGTTACTTGGTTTCTGAGGACAATCTTGAGGATGATCGATTACGTGGCGTGGCGGCGTGATTGATGTATCTAATCTAATCTTATCGCGCATTTGCCCCATGCGAGCGGCAATGTCCGATAGTTCTAAGGCGAACTCGCCGATGAGGACATGAGGCATGAGGACAGTCGGGTGACAATTCGATAAGCCCGGACTCACCGCGTTTCGCTCATCCCCTCGATCATACCTGCTCTCCTGCTTTATTATACTTCCAAGCTGACCTCCGAAGATTGAACAGTCATGATGGATAACGTTCGAGTCGACCGCTGGGCCACGGGGAGCGCATGTGTGTTGTCACATCTCCCGTGTATCACCGCTCTCAACTGTATTGCAGATGGACCCGTCATTTCACAAACAGACCTCTACCTTCTCAAGCCGAACTTACAGATCCATCCCATCCTCACCAAATCTCATAACTTCATCCTTATATTCAACCTCCTTACTGGTGCGTCCTTAGTTCTTGCGAACCACACAGTATATCAAAATTCTGATGCGTATCGATCTATGAAGGCTACACGGGGGGTTTCAACGAGCAGCAAACCGACCGCGACCACCCGTTCGATGCGGCAAACCAGCCCGCAACTCTTCCCCGGGTATCACTCATTCACGTCATCACGGAACGTTCACCGTGGTGCACGACCGTACGCAACGAGTCGGGCGTCACACTTGGCGACATATGCGGGCAGATGCACAAAGAGTGAGCAGATATCCTCCCTGCACGACATCCCGGCACTAACTGCACTAGCTACGTCGAAAATGTAATTACTGAGGGCGAGCTCGCTGCAACACAGCCACGCATCCAGGAGCGTATCAAGCAGGTCGCCGCGCGCAATGCTGTTAACCTGACGGGGCCACAGTGGAATGGGTTCTATTCGTCTCCCGCCCCGGCGCCACTGAATCGACTGAAGCGAGTAGGTACGTAGATATCTCCACGGAAGCGCATGTGGGGCCACGGCTAATAATTTCGCGTCCTGGCACAAGATTGGTTGTGCGAGGCCCATTTCTTTGACCAGTTGCATCGAGACGACCGATATGCTGAACAACGTCTCGGTTTTGCTGCGCCGAATATTTTTGTCATGAAACTCGAGACATATGCTAACTGAGCGGCGACCTGATCTGGATTTATGATAACTGTAGTCACTTGACCACCTGCATCACAATATACATGTGAATGAATCCATGAATTGAAGGGAATGTCAATGGTCACATGACCTCATACGAAAGATCCCGTGATGTTACACGTGTTTCGACGTCGAGAGCGTTCTCAACGTCCCGGTCGTTCCTCGGGCTCTTGGGCAGCTCCTTGAACTGTTCAGAGTTACTCCGACCTCTCATAGCTGTATTCGTTGCAACTCGTCGTCTCGACGGCAAAATTTTCCTATTTCCCCTTTAAAGGCGCCTCGCACGATGCCCTAAGTGGATAAGCCCTTCGCCCACGCTGAGCTGATCAAGCCGACGATAACCCCACGTTCCCGTCATCCGCCTCTTCTTTTCATCAAAGGCGTACCAGCCACCCACAGCGCGTTACTTGATAGTCCCGCGTGTTGCTTTTCTTTATTAGATCTAATCTTTCGTCCCTTAGAGAACAGCAGCCCCTGATCACGTCCGCACAAAATACTAAACAGCGCCCTTGTCCCAACTGTTTTCTCTTCGTGCGTGCGCTCATCTCCGCTCCTTTTCTTTGTCTCCAATCCGTGTGTGAGAGCAGCTGAACCCGTGGAAAAAACTCCAACTTTCATCCATCATGCCTGACTCTGAGCCCGCCACCCCCTTCATTCCTCCCCGACCAGATTTTGGGACGCCTCTAGGGAACTCCCCCAACGTCCTCCCTTCTGTCATTCCAATGTCTCCCAGCCAGAGCCAGGTAAGCCTTGCTCCCTAAATTGGGCATATACAGTGTTCACCGCCATTCAACACCGCATCTAGTCTTCAAGCTCATCTCCTCCGGTTGCGAACGCGTTCTACTCTCCTTACACTGTCACACCCTTTGTCCCACCTCCCATGGCACCCCCTGGATCTTATTACATGCCGAACGTCCAACTGCCAGACAATGCATTGCCTCCTTCCCATCCTCCGCCGGCTCATCTGCCTGGGCCACAACATAACCCTCCTGGTGTATCCGCAGACTGGATAGGTCCACCGACTGGACAGCAGCCGACAGGATTCGCAACCCCCTTTCATCCACCGGCGGGCTTAGTACCCTCTCCATGGTCAGCTGCCATGTCTACGCCTTATTCGGCGTTCGGCGCGTTTGCACCGGCGCTACCACCGTCGAATCCTCCACCTGCGCAAGGCCATTTCGGCCCTCCTCCAGGCCCTCCTCCAGGCCATCCTCCAGCACATGGCTATGGGGGTCCGTATGCTACTCCCGCGCCACAGTTCGCCGTACCGCAGGGGTATGCAATGGGGGGCTATCCAACGCCTGCATGGCCTACTGCTCCCATGGGTACTGCTCCCATGGGGTTCGGTGCGCCACCGGGGCCCCCGCCGCCCGCTGCACCGCCGCGCCAGCCTGAGCGGCTCACGCGTGCCGAGCGCTACGACAAAATCGGACGTTTTGCTGCAGGGCCTCATTGTAAGTTATGCGAGCGTATTTACTTGTATAACGAACTTTGACATTGATCCCGTGCGCCCTTATGTACAGATGGTCCCGTACTCGAGCCGATGTCGGTGAAGGCTGTGGGGGCATTACCGAAAATGAACCCGCTGTTGGTTCCTCTTGGGGACGAAGAAGACCGCCCGCATCTCCGATGGAATATGCTGTTCTCGACCGCACACTGCCACCGCTCGACGGATCCCTCTCACCGTTCATGGTCTAATGGCCGACAGGAACCTGCTACGTTTCCGCGCGTGACTGAGCTCCGCCTTGTTTCGCATGCCTTCCCGTGGATCATCAACGTTCGCGCGACGAACCAGGCTATCGGCGTCACATGCGGGGATCTAATTGAACAATTGTCCGACCACCTACAACGACGACTGCGCAAGGAGGACTACGAGGGCGCGGGGGCTTTTCGACGACGAGCGATCAGGGATGCGTATCATCACAATCGCTCGCGGAGCATGGGTGTACCGGGCGGACAACTGGGAGACGGACTCAAGGCGCTTGACTGGCTGGGCACGCAGACGATGTTTGGCGGCATACAGCAGAACGAACAACTGTTGCTGGAAAGGTTTAATGTTGTTATGCCGTGCGTGCTTGAGTTGCTGTGCGTCGAGCGCCCTTTGGTTGAGGATAATGAGGAGTATGCGCGCCAAGCGAGGAGGCGGACCAGGCGTATGTCGACCTCACGTCCTCCGAGCCGCGTGGATGACTATGCCTCGTCGTCGTCACAAGAGTATGTATAAAATCCTGGGCTTTTGGAATGTCCTTTGTTGTTTTGCTTTTTATGTTGCTTTTTGTCTTATTGCTTATTGCACGTAGCTCAAGGTTAACTGTGTCTAAAATATCGTTGTTTGTCTTACCCATACGTACCCCTGCTATCTAGAATGGAGGTACAAGTATTGTAGAGGATGGATTCTCCTTTCCTTTGATTGATCGGCCTGAGATGGATACCAATAACTTTTTTTGTTATACACTACTGGTATCAGATGTACTGTACATATATCCCTTCTGTATCCCTGGCATCCCTCCCCCCTCTGCTCTTGTGACAAAAATTGGGTTTATATCATATCATAGCATAGCATAGCATAGCAAGACATTATTCCGTCCGCGTCGATTTGAGATGATGAAGGGGCCGAGTTTGCGAACACCGCACCAGTACATTAATCGATTATTCTCGACCCTTGCTAGAACTGCATGGTCAGTAATAACATGGCGTCACGGTGTGCCATGCGTGGAGGCGCACATGCGCATTTGATGGACAGAAGGAACGATCAAAGTTCGATCATCTAGGCCCAAGACCCAATGGCTGGCGCTTACTCGCGCCATGAGTACTCATACTAGTACTCACATCTGTTCAGGCTTCTGGCAGTGTAATATAACGTTCACGCACAACACTCAATTGAAGCTGGCACACTGCACTGGCACTGGGAAAGCGGCGCTTGCTGGCCATATTCCGAAGCGATGATTATGATCATTCATAATCATCGATCACCGCCACGTGACGCACGTACTAATAGTCCCTTAAAAATAACACAAAATTGGCCTGTGCTACTATGCTTCGGGCAGCAATATATTTTTTACCATTAGCGAAAATTTGTGCGGTTTGTGCTTGTGTCGTGCTAGTAGTGTTCAATGTTCAATGGGTCACTCTCTTGTCGCGACCGAAGCGGCTTTCCAGCATGCATGCGGGCACTTTGGTATCTTCGGAATGACCACCGGCAACTATCTCATAGAACAATGATGCTGCGTAAATTTGATAGAAGTACATGATGGCGAGGGATATGACGCAAGACCGTCATATATGTCCCCTTTTTTAAGGATCAAAACACTTTTAAAAACCGTTCATACCCGTATCTATCCAATCACCGAACAGCAAACTTATAGATTCGCCATTGTGCGTACGACGTATACTTTCCGCGATCGTCGCACTGATATCTAACGTCACTAATTTGGTACAGTTCTTTTGGTGATCACGTTGTGGCATTGTATTTGTAACCTACGTTTGATGGGGAGGAAATGAGCAAAAGAATCACCTATCAATACGAAATAAGGTAAATGCGTACAACAAGCGTTTCCAATGGAAGATTCTCAATAACACTCATACTTACTTCTGAGAAGAGGCCTGCTGCCGATGAATGATTTGAAGAAGTAGAAAAGAGGTCATGGGAACACACCATGAGACACTAGCGCGTAAGTCCTCGATGCTCCGTTCTCTTTTAAAGACCGGGCGGCCAGTGCCACCGTCGACCCGGTATCGATCATGTCATCGACCAGAATCGCAATCTAGACAGGGCCAGTCAAACCACGGAGATTCAAGCGTGAGAGGCAACAGAGAAGGTGAGAACACACACCTTGCCTCTGACATCTCCAACGAGAAGTTCCATTTTTTCCGGCGCATCAAGGCCCTTTCCATCTCGTTTTCTATGAAACAGCGCAAATTCGAGACCGAGCTTATCCGCGATGGCGGTAACACTGCGAACCAGGAGAAGGGCTCCCCACACTCAGCGTGAATTCACTTAGAAATCGGATATAAAACCCAAGCACCGTTTCGCACCGCCAGCATCTGGACTAACGATGACCGCGTCCTGCCAGCCTCGGATATGTAACTTGATATAGGAAAGCATGATAGGCTCGGAGTATAGGTTGTCTACAGGAAAGTCGAAGAAGCCCTGGATCTGGCTGGCGTGCAGATCCATGGTGATGACGTGATCGCAGCCGGCGACGGCGAGCATGTTGGCGACGAGCTTGGCGGTGATGGGTGCCCGGCTCTTGTCCTTTTTGTCCATGCGAGCGTAAGGGTAGCATGGAATGACGGCGGTGATGCGGCGGGCAGAAGCACCCTTGCACGCGGAAATGAGAATGAGAAGCTCCATGAGATGGTCGTTCACGTCGCGACAGGCAGATTGGAGGATAAAGACGTCCTCGTCGCGGACCGACTCGGAGATCTTCACGTTCACTTCTCCATTTGAGAACTTTGTCACCGTGCAGGGTGTGAGGGGGATGGCGAGCCTAGGTGGATGGAGAAGTTACAGTCCGTAGACTGTTCAGGCTGCGCAGGCAAAACTGCATCTCACCGCTCAGCCACGGCGGCGGCGAGCTCCGGATGGCTGTTTCCTTGAAGAAAGGATCGATGAAGGGAAAAGGTGGGGAGAAACTGTGCATACCAGTGAGGAATTTGACGGAGTTGCCATGTAACATTGTATGATGAGCAGGGTATGATAGAAATAAGATTACAGGCTGATGGGAGAAGCACACCAAGGCAAATTATTATTTGCGCGGAACAAATACAACTACGGAGGTACGAATATCGTCACATTCTCAACCACGTACTCGCTATCTGCATATCCCAACATCTGCGGAAGGTGGGCACTAGAAATAGACTAATCAGTGAGGGAAAGATAGCCAACCAGGATATTATACACACCTATTTAACCCCTTGACCTTGTCAACTTGCGCAGAATTATAGTTCGCTAAGCCACGACCAACTTCCTCTACCTCCCACTGCCCGTCATCCACCACGTCTTTTTCCACCAACCCGGTGTCCGGCAGCAGTCCCTCTGTTCCATCAGACCCCAGGTCCTGGCATGTCGACGAAGCGTCTCCAACTATGACAGTCGCGAGTGGTGTCCCGGGTTGAGTCGGCGCGAGCCCGCGGACATATTCCTCACGTGCTGCTTTGATCTTTCCACCAGCAGCCTTCTTGCGTACAAGTATGCGCACCGCCTGACCTGACGCAAACGCCCCGCGGACATCGAGAACACCAGCAGCTAAGAGACGACCGCCTGACTCTCTGCAAGAAAGTACGCTATGTGCGCCAGGATCAATGATGACGGCACCTGCAGGTGTTAGCGTATGCCGGGTCCATGCCTTGAGGTCCCGTAGCGGCGTGGGGGATGGCGTGAATAAAGTATGCAGCGGCCTGGTGATTGGATTTGCGCCGCTTGAGCCCGAACCTGGCGTCGAGCTGTGGTATTCTAGAATAGCGAAAAGAGATGCGGAGTTACGACTGGAGGTTATAATCGTCGACACGCCAGCAGCGGTTGCGATCTCCGCTGCGATGAGTTTTGTTTCCATCCCGCCTGTCCCTAGATTCGAGCCAAGAGTTGCAGTACTCACTGCAAAATACCGCATGAGCCAGGAGCGAGGGCAAACTATTGTCACTCACCTTGAGCACGAATCGCAGAAGCCGACTCCACGACTTCGATGAGCCGAGCGGATGGATCTTTCCGGGGATTTGCGGTGTACAGTCCATCCACGTCGGTGAAGAGGAAAAGGTAATCTGCGTGGATCATGGAAGAAGTGATGGCCGAAAGGGTGTCATTGTCGCCAAATTTGATTTCCTAGTACAACAATGAGGGCTGTTCAGACGGCAGAACGAATCAGTACCTACGCTGACTGATACTGTATCATTTTCGTTCACAATAGGCACAACGCCCATGTGGAGCAATTCCTTTAGTGTGTTCACCGCATTTAGGTACCTTGTACGCTGAGAAAGGCGTGTCATCAAACCTTTTTTTTTCCATCGCAAAAGACGCACGTCTGAGATGTCCCCGCGGGTAAGAAGTATTTGCGCAATGGGCTGACCCAGTTGACCGAACAGATTGTCCCACAGGGCAATTAATCTACCCTGCCCTATCGCGGCCAATGCCTGCAGTAGTCAGCGAAACGGAATCAGAGTCAATCAAATAAGTAGCCCGAAGGAATTTAATGTTTGGCTTGCCTGTTTTCCCGAGAGACTTTTTGGGCGCGCAGGCATTGACATCCGCTGAAGACCAACGCCAATCGCTCCAGAGCTTACGAGGACGACTTTGTGCCCCGCTGCGCGTAAGCGCACGACAGTTTCTACGATGGCTGAGAGAGTGGATAAGAGCGGCTGGTGTGTCGTTTCATGCACGATCGATGATGTTCCTACATCGCACCGGAAGGGGGCATGGTCGTCAATATGCCATGTCGAGTGATCCGCGGAGTACCACACCGAGTTTGATTACTATTGTGAGAGGCCTCGTGCGGACCATAACTGTATGGCGGTTGAAAGATGATGGGAGGACGTATGATTTTTCGGAGTGACTCGGAGGGACATCATCGCCGCGTCGAGGCCAGGGGTTGCCTATTTTGCCTTCGCTTATGACTTGCATAGCGCTAATCACCCAGCTCACGGCATCTAACACTATTTCGCTGCGAAGAAGGTCTACAGTACTCAGGGTGTACCGTATTAGGGTACTTTCATCACCAGGTGTGGCTGTTCAACTAGCGCTCAACATGTTCAACGTTCAGCCCCTCTCAAATTTGACCCGAACCGTACACGGGGGTTGCAAGAGGCCAGCCAACGTCTGTCTTGAACCACGTCCAGCGGCAGAGGTACACTTCCTTCTCTTATCAGCTTGTGAGTAAACATGTTCCTCGGGCAATGGCTCACATACTCTATTGGGCCACATCCTCGGCAATGAGTCGCTACTGTATTTAACATTCTGTATCTCTATCAGTCGGCAGACGAAGGCGAGGATTACGACGACGTCCGTATCACACTCCTTAGGGGAAGGAGATGGGGCCGCGAGCATCGGTGGTACAAACCCGCACATGTTCGCCGAAGATGGCGAAACCTCATACCCGGGTCAGCATCCTCCTGGATATCTACCTTGTTTGTACACTTGGCATGCCTGTCGCAAATATCCTGGCGCATTCACCACCCCTTCCACTCGTCATCGATCACCTTGATGGATATCGCGACATGACTGCAGAAGAAGAACAAGGAATATTCCTCGCTCTTAAGCCATATCATCACATCCGCTGTGTCCGTATTGGGTTGCCCCCTCAGGATTTGCAGAGGCTCCTCATGGCCATCTACGAGAACTTACCAATTCTGGAATACTCGATTATAGCGACTGGCACGGAGGACAGCTTTGCCTTCGTACTTCCCAAGACACTCTGAGCACCACATCTGCGTCACCTTGTCCTGATTGGCCTTGCCTCTCCGGTAAGATCTCAACTCACGTCATCCATCCCATGTCTCCCGTAGTATATGAACAAAATAACAAGAGAGAAAGACGATTTCAGGTTCAACGGCGCCGTGTTCGAATTCTTCAAAGGGCGATTTAGCGCGGAGGCATTTTCCCATGACGGGGACAAGCGATATGCCTCTAGCATAAGTGTCGACAACTTGTACCTCAACTGGTAGATATCTTCCATTGGACGACTTTCCAACGCGCTTAGCCAAGTATTCTCTGCCAGAGAGCACCTCGTTCTCGATTACGAGGAACACAGTCGGTCATCTGACGGACGCTATGAGGTCGACCGTGCCGAGTGGCGCAGGTTCCTTAGATCGTTTAGCAAAGTGAAGACCCTTGGCATCTATCATGGACATGTCTCTCTCTTTGCCTAAAATTGGGCGATGGAGAGCTCCTCCGAAGCTCTTACCTGAACTGCAGGAGTTTAGTGCGTCGTGGCCCAAGCCTTCGCCTTTTGTAGCCGTCCTTTGATCAATTGAAGCCCCGGTGTTCACGTCAGCGAGCGACGAGGCTAGGAAAGACTTCGATACCTGAGCCCAGCTCCTACTACCGCACGCGAACCACTGAGCTGTCCATCCATCTCCCGGACTTCTTCCCACCCTCCTTCATATACTGTATATGCAACAGTATAGTTTCATGTAGTTATATACTGTAAGCCACCTTGGTTTGTCAGAACATAACACTCACCCTACTCTACGATGATTGTGACGTAGACGTGCACAGCACCGCTTCCCTCACTGAGGAAAAATTACAACGACAAGATTGGAGATGATCAGGTCTGATCATGTGCAGCAAGGCCATCAGAGCCAACTCATATGATCATGGTGGGTCGTAAGTGTTGATTGATGTCAATCATTCTGGGTTGTGAGACTACTGATCCTAGCGTTGCTATCGCGAGTCAACTTACCTAAGCCATGACTACAGCTTTAGTAGCAGCAGCATAGGTAGGAGCGGTGGAGCTATGTCAGTAAGAAGCACACGTCAGTGACAATGTCACTCTTGTTACAGTTGTGACGGGTTGCGGGCCTTTATTTCTACCAGTAATTAATTTGCCAAAGGCCGTGTGGTCGGACATTGCCGAGGATGGACTACACGTGATGAAAGATGCCAAACCAAACTGGACCTCAACATGACTTGGCCTCGTTTTCATCTTGTCCTTGTTCATCCCCGTTGAGCTCGCCTTTCAAACCCACAATTCATTGTACGCTATGGCCCCGCCAAGCCGGCAGGCAGGCAGTAACAGTAGCCTTGGATTTCGTATTGTCCAGCAACCACAAACTCCTACCGCGGACTTGATATTTATTCATGGACTAAACGGCCACCCCAACGCCACATGGACAAATAGGTCTGGGGAATTTTGGTTGCTATGGCTCAGAACATATCTCCCCGACGTTCGTGTGTAGACATACGGATATGATTCCGCCATATTTTTCGGCTCACGGGATGCCTTCGACCGCCGTGCGACCCTGTTCCTCAAGCAGCTTTTACGTTGTCGCTCGGTACGTATTCTTTTTCTGATTGGAGTTATCGATGATTTTACATAATGCTAAATTTATAGGACGATCCGAGGCCGAAACCCATTGTCTTTGTGGCTCATAGTTTGGGTGGAATCGTGGTCAAACAGGCGCATCTATGATGCTTGTCCCTTGATGCATCTATTTACAGTGGCGCAGGCTATGATTCATGCCTCATCACCTAGCAGTCAATGGAATAGCATTTTCCGGAATACTGCAGGAATTGTTTTCTTAGGAACCCCTCATCGGGGTTCATCTTCAACCAAGGGAGCATGGTTTCTCATTCGCTCTATTCTATTCCTTCCGATTCCACCGATTCTACCGCTTCTCCGTTTTCTACGTGCAAATTCTTCATTGCTTGCTCTGATAGCGGACCAGTTCAACAATATCTGGGGGTCACGCCCCATATTCACATTTCGCGAGACGAGGGGGATGGTTTGTTTTGGAATTGGAATAGTAATTCACCATTTAACGTTCCTTCAGCACCTTTTTCACCAACCTCTATTGTCAGATTGTCCCCAAGAGAGATGCGATCACAAATTGTCAAGGAGAGCAGATATATGATGTCCCAGATTGTAATCACACCTCAATATGCAAGCCTGACTCTACCCGAAGCTTTCTCTTCACAAAGCTTCTTTATGTGATACAGTCACTTCTTCGTCAGTCTTAATTACGTGACAAACAAAGACCAGCAGTACTTCGCGAGCGGCAGGCTCCCCAGTGACTCGACATGACTAGACCTGGCTCTGTGTAACGTACGGCCCGTTTCTTTTCCAATATCGTCTCTCGGTTTCCGAGTGTTCCCTCTTGCTTTGCAATACTACGTTAGCATTCCGATTACAATCTACACTAGACGCGAACACTCAAGATAGTTCCATAGTTCATGTACTTAGGGACTGTCACCACGAGAGTGAGTGCTAGCTTTGAAAATCCCGTCAAAAGTTTGCGTGCCTTCGAGGAACCGTTATGCTCTCTCTCATCTCTCTGAGTCACCGCCGATCTGTCTTGCGTGTAAGAAGAGTTCTGACCTGATACCGAGTGACTTGCCACTGACGCTATGCTGGAAGGTCTTGTCATCGATACTGTGACCTCGGTGACAAGCATGGTCACCAGCACCACCAGCATAACCAGCAACAACAGCAGTAGGATCACCACCACTACCCACATTACCACCACCACCACCAATGTACTGATGATTATATATGATCCCCTGGCGCGCGACACCAGGCGGGAGGTAGGGCTGCGTGCCGTAACCGTAAAGTACGGCCGTATAGCCGTATTTATTACGGGTCCGTTACCGTACCGTAGCGAACCAAATTCTTCTTTCATACGGCCGTAAGATTTACATGACCAAAGCCTGTTCGCTTAGTCCCGCGCACGCCTGGCCCTCTCGCTGCTCCATGATTGCCACCATCACCTCGCCTCTCACCCATCGCAGCATCGCTCCATCAATTACTTTGCTGTCGTCGCCATCATCATTCCAACTTTGTGTCCATTTTTGACGCCGCTTGGGAATCTTACAAATGCAAAACTAAGAAAGACCTATTCTCGCATCCGCTCCTTCCTAGCCTTCGATCCTGCGATTCCCCCGAGGCTATCCTCACCGTCCTTCGAGAGTAAATCCCTGCAAATTTCCGCATCTGACCTATCCTAGAATCCCGACGACGGTCTCACAAAATTGGTCGCCCCAACCGTGAGTGTCTTGCTTTCATTTATGACCGTTCTCTGACGGCCATCGATGAGGAGAAATGATAATACCCCTGCGGTGTGTCCTGCCACTCGCCTGCCCCACCACCCACTCCTTAGCATCCTCAGTCCTACCACTTCTCTGCTGAGTCTGCTCTAACGGCACCCGTGCCGTCGTTCCCTGCTCTTTCCACAGTCCTGGGAGCAAGTCCGGTATCTCTTACAGTGATGGAGAACAGCCATTGTCGGCGGCAGCGATTTTACCTACAGCAGCGAACCCTCCGTCACAATGTCTTCTGTCACGTCGCCCTCCTACACTTATTCTGCCTCTCGCACTCGTTCCTCGCACTCGGACGGCTCAAGTCGTCGTTCCGCCTCTTCCGGTTACAAACGGCTTAAAGCTCCGTCAATCGCATCTCAACATTCGCATCTAGCAGTTTATCACAACCCCTCCCAAATATGCGAGCACTGCCGTACGGCCTAATACGTGTATTATCTTCTCTTCCTGTTATCCCATCGATAACTGACTTTCTGCTTCTATCCGTTAATGCATAATAGGCCGACCACCCCCATCAAATCCACGGCCGCACTGATGTGCTCCCAGCTCGACTTGAACCTTACTCTGTGGTCCTCACCGCTTATCGTCTCTCCCGCCTATCCTGTCCCGATGCCCTCGAAAGGTCAACGGCTCTATATCTGGATGATCGTTTCACAACTCCACCGGGACTATCCGAACGCCCAACCACCTCATTTACTTCCGGAGTTCCCTGCTGGTGAGCGGAGCGCGCGGCGTCTAGCCCTATTACTCGACTCGGACGACCCGGAAATACGAGACTGGGCACAAGCAGAGTATCTCAAGCTGGGCCACAGTGAGCGCCGACTTGTACGCGAAGGCAAATTCGATGTCAAAATTGCGTTGGATGGCGTTGACGAACACATTCCCGAGGATTGGAGTGTCAACGAGCGGGAGGAGTGCGACTTGCTCAGTCCCTAGCGTTTTGGAATCCTGGGTGGACAACGGACCGCGTGACTCCGGGACGACTTTGGAGAGCACTAATATTGGCGATGTCCTTCAGCCACTCGATGATTGGCTATATATCCCCAGATTATACTAGCTGTCATTGATTGCATGACTGGAGACGAGAGCCTATGTGCGTGGGGGTTACAGTAAGGTACACATAGGCAAGATGTAGTAGGGAAAGCGGAAAGCGGGAGCGTTCATGTCCAGGAAACGGAACTACACTTGAAGGGAGAAAAAAAACGTGTTATTTGTGGGATCATCCGGAGGAGGAACTGAATTGGATGCAGTACAGGGGCGCACGGTGTAAGCTTGTGAAGTGAACAACGGTTGTGTCATTCATTCCTAGCCTCCTGCTGCAGGTGTTTGCGCCGCTGCTCTTGCTGGCATTTACACTGCTGCTGCTGCTGCTGCTGCTGCCGCCGCCGCCGCCACCGCTGCTGTTGCTGCCGTCGCTGCCGCCGCCGCCGCTGCTGCCGTCGCTGCCGTCGCCGCCGCCGCCGCCGTCGTCGCTGCAGTCGCCGCCGCTGCTGCTGCCGTTGCTGCAGTCGCCGCCGCCGCCGCTGCTGCCGTTGCTGCCGTCGCCACTGCTGCTGCCATCGTTGCCGCTTCTGGTCCTGCTGCTAGCACTGCTGGCACTGGCACTGCTGCTGCTGGTACTGCTGGCGCTGCTGCTGCTGCTGGTACTGCTGCTGGCACTGCTGGTGCTGGTGCTGGTGCTGCTGGTGCTGCTGGTGCTGGTGCTGGTGCTGCTGGTGCTGGCGCTGCTGGTGCTGGTGCTGGTGCTGGCACTGCTGGTGCTGGTGCTGGTGCTGGCGCTGGCGCTGCTGCTGGCACTGCTGGTGCTGGTGCTGGTGCTGGTGCTGGCGCTGCTGCTGGCACTGCTGGTGCTGGTGCTGGTGCTGGTGTTCGCGCTGCTGCTGCTCCTGCCGGTGCTGTTTGCGCAGCTGCTTCCCGCTTCTCCTGAAAAGCCTGCAGAACTGTCTGTATCGCACGAAGAAGCTCTCTGTAAAGAGGGCTTTGGGCGGAGGCAGGCTTGCATAGCTCAGTGTGATTGCAATCTAGGACATCATATATCTCCTCTCCTCCGCAATGTGTGATCGCATCTTCCTCGGAGACAATCTGACAATATGAGTTGGTGAGAAAGGTGCCGAAGGAGCATTGAATGGTGAGTTACTATTTTCCAATTGAACATTGCCTTTGTCTCGCGAAATGAGAATATGCGGGGTGACCCCCAGATATTGTTGAACTGATCTGCTATCTGATTAAGCAATAAAGACTTTGCACGTAGAAGACGGAGAAGCGGTGGAGATGGACGAAGTGTAATCAAGCGAATGAGTAAGCCTGCATTGTTGGCCAAAGAAGAACCCCGATGAGGGGTTCCTAAGAAAACAATTCCTGCAGTATTCTGGAAAACGTTGTTGTAATAACCACTCCCAATTGGTGAGTCAGAGGCAACAGTCATGGCCTGCGCCACCGTAATTAGATGCATCAGTGGGACAAGCGTAATAGACGCACCTTTTTGACCAAGATACCACCCAAACTATGGGCCACAAAGACAATGGGTTTCTCATCGACACTATCATGATTGCCTCAATTGTCCTATGAATTTAGAGTTATATCAGGAAAAATCATAAAAGACTCCAATCAGAAAAGGATACGTACCGAGCGGCAACGTAAAAGCTCTGAGAGGAAGATGGCTACATTGAGTTGGAGGGCATCCCGTGAGCGGAGGGCATATCGTGAGCCAAAAGTCATCTCGGCATTATATCCGTATGTCCACACACGAACATCGGGGAGATGCTCATGTTCTCCAAGCCATTCCAACCAAAATTTCTTAGACCCATTTGTCCATGTACGCTGGAAGTGGCCGTTTAACCCATGAATAAATATCAAGTCTGCGGTGGGAGATTCGGGGTTGTGGACGTTACTAAGTCCAAGGTCAGTGTCAAGCATCAGGAAAACGGGAATTAGCTTAATCACCTTATCATGTCCTTAACATGCATAAAATTTTAATTTTTCCTTAAATTTTCCTTAACCGATTTAAGAACAATTAAGACGTCTAATCTCGTTTATTAAGTACTGCATTAAGCCGCTACTAAGGCAAGCGCAGTACCAGTAAGGAAACAGAGAGAAAGAAAAAGTGTTAGTATCCAACTCATTTACGATGCCGAACGCGTCCTCAACACAACCTAAGTATCCTTGGCCTTTGTCCACCATATCCATAGCCTATATTCACTAATCAATAGCGTTACTCGGTGGAGGGCCCGGGGGATGAAGACGTGGCTGGTGTGTTGTGATCTTGAGACCGCCGGATGGGTCTTTGCATGCCTGGTATGTAGCCTGGCAATTGAGGTGAGTGGACATGGACCGGGGTTTCTGATGAGATGGCGAGCCCAACGATGTCACTGGTCCCAGCTGATGGGGGGGGCTGAGGCGAGTACGTCCACCTGCACAAGCAGGAGTAGAATGTGTCAATAAAACATGCCTCAATCTGAAGAGTCACCACATACCGAAAGTCCCCTAATGCCAAACGCACGTTTGACTTCCGAAGATTGTGCAATTCCGACTCCATCACCACCATTATTGTTGTTGTTGGTGATGTTGATCGAACGGTGTCCAGACTTGCGCATCTCAGGCTGGGTGGAGTCGCCGCTAGTGGAAGTAGTGGATGAATTGACAGACACGCAGCAGATTACTTGAAAAAACATTATTGAACTTGTGTTGAGGGATTGAGAG
>QFEZ01000234.1:0-10609 GCA_003316425.1 Russula lepida
ATTGCTGGATCTCTGGCGTTGGCCAAGGTGAGCCCCTTAATAACTCAAGATTCTTGTCGTCGAACAGGATCGTTGACACCTCGACAGCGGTTCCAAGCCCACAATAGCCAAGCAAAAGTAGCTTCTCTTGGATTCTTGCGGAATATTCACAGAAAATCACACCAGATTCTTTCTTGTTCATGCATTCTTGATCACTCTGTCTTGTCTTGCGCTTCGGACAACTAGTTGGGTGTCCTCTTCTCTGAGAGAGTATCTTGATCAGTCTGGAGGGGCTCTTGCATTGTTCAAGGTTCAGTCCAGTCACAGCAACAGGCTCTTCTCTGTCTTGGTTGAGTGCTTCACGCACAGATTTTGATCACAGATCACTTGAAGGCATCTTGCTCATCGTCGTTCAATGCAAACATGCGGCCTGTCACATTGTCACGGTAACGACGTGACATCTGTTTATGGGCACATGCATGCCATCTCGCCACCCGGGCGCTTGCGCGCGCTAGGCACTGCGGCAACGCAACCGACAGGAAACGAGAACGATTGAGCGACGCGAGCGGAGCTACCGACACGACAAAGTAAGGGTGCAAAGTGGGGTCCTAATGTAATGGGAGACCCTCGTCCTCTGAGATTGTGCCGCCAGCCTTTCTTTTGGCCTGCCCTGCATTTTGCAATGCACTGCCGACAGACCCAATATCTTGTTAGCTTTTTACTCTTGGCGGTTGGTGTAGAGACGAGCGGCGTATAGCATGAGCTTTTTGTATCGGATCTTCGCTGCCTTGAAGTTTGACGGAGCCGAAAATGGAGAAAGTCCGATGCTGACTATGCGACAGGACAGTCTCTTCCTTGACACAGAAGCAAAAAAGCAGGCACTTCGAAGAGAGCTGAAAGGCTACCCCTCTAAATGATTGACTGAGAGTATACGGGCCCAAGAGGTAGATAAGACTGGGATCAGAGGCGCGGACGCTGCAGGAAAGGAGCAAGATTCTAGGCCCGGCGCCCGTTGACGTCCCATCCAGGATGTTACGTGCATGACTGTCTAGTTCTTTGTTGAAGACACCGCGCAGCAATTCAAATGTTTCAAAGCTCAGCAGTTCCCCGTCGCCCTCTTGTTCTTTCATCTCTACCTCCACCGTAGCCCCTCTCTGAAGGTTTAAAGATGTCACAGCAAGAACAGAAAATGCCTGAGAAGCGTGCTCTCACAACAAAACCTGCCGAAGGACAAGATGAAGACTATGATGTATACTTGTTCTGGCCGTCTCTGAGCAGTCGAGACGTTTCATCTGGCTCGGCCGATCCTCCCTCGCCTCTCTACGGGGTATGATCTCTATACGACTTCTACTTAGTTTGAGTCGAGGACTAATGGTACTTATATTTCAGCCCATTTCACTTCACTCCGAATCGACGGAGTACGACTATTCCGGATTGAGTTCTGGACCCCCTGTACGCTCCACCTTGCCTGAAACGAAACACGCTAATCACTAGCAGTCTCCGATCATATTCGCCCCCACCTTTCGGTTTTCTACGGAACTCGACCGTGGCGCTGCGTCTTCAGACGCACCTGAGGCTGGAGCTGAGGCTGAACCGCCAATGGAGCCGAAAAGTGAACCGGCAAAGTATTCCCCAGTCTTCAAACTGGGATTCATCCTTTCGGTGCCTTCGTGTCTCTCCGTGTTACTCTTCCTAATCTGACACGACCTTATATCACAGCAGATGACTCATCTCGTCGACCGCGCGATCGACGGAGTCAAAATCAAAATGCGCAAGCAGAGGTCGTAAGGAACTCGTAAGGAACCCACTAGTGGGAAAACGTGCACCCGATCTGGGTGTCTGTTCTGTCGTTCTGTCGCAGCACGCTTTTTTCCTGTTATGCTTTGAAATATTTCCTGTCGCTTTCTTGCAATCTGGTTCCACACCGCTAACATACACGATGAAGTTAGCCCTTACCCTACCACACTGTTCTTGCTTCTTGCATAATCATTATCTATCGTCTCTCCCGTATATATCGTTGGAAAGGTTCGTGATCACAAGACCGTAAGAAAAAAATAATTATAGTATTCGTCGTTCGTCATTGTCCTCGTGCCTCACGCCACAGGGGCGTCAATGCCTGTGCGACCGTATTTGCCGCCACTTCAATCATGCCGCGTGCATCATCGTCCCTTATTGCGGCAAGTAATCCCCGTGCGCTCCATCGATCAGGATGGAACCGCCTGTGCGACTTTTCAACAAAGACGCGATAGTCCTGCGCACGCATGTGTCCGCGCACGGTACGGAAGAACGTCTCCACGGCGGCCCAGTCGATATCTTCAGGCCCAAAGGTAAACGGCGCGCACAAAGTTGGCCAAGGAATATCTTCGAAGGTCAGCGACGCGGGCTTCGCAGCCTCGTCGAAGGACTCGCAGAGAACCCGATAACGCTCAAGCGCGCGCTGGGACGTCCAAGGTCCGCGAGCCCAGCGCGCACGTTGCGCCTCTGCGCGACGTTTGGCTGCTGCCTCTGCCTCCGCTTTCGCCTTCGCCGCTGCCTCCGCCCGACGCGCTCGCTCAGCTTCGAGCCGGTGCTCTTCTTCTGACCGTGCGCGTGCTTCGGCTTCCTCGCGCGTGCGCCGTTCGTGGGCCGCTTGGCGCTCTTCCTCTTCTTCTCGCTCTTGACGCTCTCTCGCGCGGGCGGCCGCCTCCCAAAGTGGCCGGTCGCGCTCGAGCTCGGCGATCTTGCGGCGGGATTCGGCGATGAGTTCTTCGTGCATACGCAGTTCATCAAGTGCCTCGGTCATCGGATCTTCTTCCTCTTCTTCTGGGCCCGGTTCATTATCTTGTCCTTGCTCCTCTTTCGGGGGGGAGTCAGTTTTAATATAAGGGCACTGTTGGTTGAGTAAAACAGACCATTTGGCTGCCGAATGTGCTCTTCTGGCATCTCGGCGATGATGTCCTCCATGAAAGCCCGATCACGGGCCTCGCGACGTGCATCACGTTCTATGTTCATTCGACGCATATACTCCTCCGTCCGTGCACGAATGCGCTCTTTCGCCTTGGCAGACGCCCCGCGGCGAACCCATTCAGGTGTGGCTGTGCGCGCCCGTTTTGAGGGTTTAAAAAAGAAGTCATCCTCTAACGTCACAGGCGAGACGGCTTGGTCGTCTACCCAAGTGAGACCACGTTAGCGCGTATATACGTGTAAAGAATTCGTAGTACCTTTTCTCCGCTTAGAGGTTGGAGGGGCAGTATGATGCGGTGGGGTCCTTGGTGGAGTGGTGCTTCGCATGTCCTCGTCTGGGGACACTTGAGGTATGGCGTCCTGGACGTTGGTCCGTATCTTTGTGGCTACGGGTACGCGTCGCAAGCCGCCTCTTCCGCGGACGCGTCTGCCAGGCACATGCGTCCGCGGGGTTTGGCGAGGTTCATTCGGGTTCAACGTTGTTTCGTCTTCATCGCTTTCTGAATCAACTTGAATGACATTTCTACGCTTTTTTGGTGAACCGGTATTGTCCTCTTCGAGGCTTGAAGGAGACGTGGAAAATCGTCTTCTTTTTTGGGGGCCATCGGCAAATGTGGATGATCGGGACGACGTAGATGACCAAGCGAATGATGGCGTTGATGACACCTTTGCGCGGATCGTAGGAGGGTGTGGCTGAGCCGGGACAAAGCATTCGTAGAAAGGGTCAAGTTTATGGATATCCCACTGATCCTGGTCACATGTGACAGTGTTTCTGTAGGGCGATTCAAATCAGAAAATTGTAGCGCGACGTGATAAATTTAACGCACCCCAGAAAGTCGATGAGACGCGGCCAAGAACCCTCATCAACGACGCCCTCCTCCAGCCGCGCACGAGGAACAAATCTCCAATGAGAAAAGCCACTCGGATGTATTTCGATAACAATACGCTTTGGTTTGGACGTGCCATCATGGGCGTGATAGGGCTGCGCGTTTGATGCGGTGAGTGGGTGAAAGGACGCGAATAATAACCTTGCGTCTGGATGACGCAATACGCGCGAAGGTTGTGTCTGGTCATGTTGGCCTGGGTGTGGGCCTAATAGTGAACGTAACGATGCGGTCATTGGGTCTTGCAAAGTCCAGCAAACGACGAAAGCAAGTCCTCGCTTGAAACGCGTGCGTGCTGCTACCGAGTCACGTGTGGGTAAAATCACGTGAGTGGTATGCGCGCATTTCGGGGATCGCCGAATGAATACTCTACGACGTATACGCGACTCTTTCAAGTGACTCGTCCCTGTGCCAACGGACGTCTAATGACTCGTTCATCAACTCTATTTAAGTATCCTCTCAATATCCATTTGTATCATTATCTCTACCAGGCATCTTCTACTGTCAATCATGGCAACACTACAGTCTTTCCAGGCCGAGATTGAGGACATCCGGAATCGGGAACTCGCAAAGGCGCGAACTCAGTCTCACCCAGAGGCCCCGAGAAAGGGACATATAGATCAAAGATTCGCACCTAAAGCTAGAAAGAAAACAGCTGGCGGCGAAACGCCTGTGACGTCTGTAATCCCCAAGGGCGTGAACGATGAGCCGGCCCAAGAACTCACTGATATCGAGTATTCCATCGAGGCATGCCATACTTATGCACCCCCTTGTCGCCATTTGTTCTTACTTACTTCCCATCGTATAGAGTGCGCTACTAACTCCAACCGGAGGTACTCAGGCAAGAGATCTAATTGCGACACTCCTAACCCGTCATGGGGGGGAGTATCTCCTTCGATTGGGTGGTCGTCCACCGAGGGCACCATTATTCGCTCATGAGGATTTTGACAACATCAATGACTGGACCGGGAATAGAAGGACCGAAGCTGAGATTGATGCCATGATTGTCCATATCCGTCAACTAGTTGAAGAAGTCGGCGGCAAGGTACTCTCCGCGGAGAAAGCCTCATCGATTATCCTTTATCTCTTAAAATGATTTTTAGGCTTGTATTTTATTACGGGCAGGGGAACCACATCCTCGTGCCTCGGTGTTGCTTCGATTGCCTCCACCTGATGTATCACTGATACCGGAGGTACGTTGCGCGGTCGTCGGAAACGTAGATAGTGGCAAGTCAACTATACTTGGCGTGCTGACAAGGGGTGAGTTCTGTCTATCACATTATCCGATCTGTCGCCCAAAGCCGAAGAATAGGTGGCCTTGATGATGGGAGAGGGTTGGCTCGCGTCGCTCTCTTCAGACATAAGCATGAGATCGAGAGCGGGCGGACTTCTTCGGTCGGAATGGAGGTAAGTGAAGTCTAACCATCTCTTGGATGTAAGTCTTGAACAAATCAGATTTTAGGCTTTGATGTCGCTGGCGCGCCCATACTGCCGCTGGCTTCTGGCCCTGTTGATCCCGACGTTCTTCGAAGGGAGAGACTCGGCTGGGAAGAGATTTCACATCGCTCTGCGAAAATTGTGACCTTTATTGGTGGGTCTCTTTTGTCATTAGATGATGTACCATTTCGTCATGAGGTACCAGACCTGGCTGGCCATGAGAGATATCTTAAGACTACATTATACGGGCTGACATCTGGAGCGCCGTCCTGTGTGATCCTGGTGATCGGGGCTAATGCCGGCGTTATTGGCATGTCGAAGGAACACCTGGCGGTTGCTCTAGCCCTTAGTGTCCCAATAGTTGTTTGCATAACCAAGGTATCAAAGAATTCTATCTTCTTATCCCTCCTTCTGGTTTCACGACCGTTGGATCACAGGTAGATATGACACCACCGAACAAACTCGAAGAGACGCTATCGCAGGTGGTCAAAATTCTGCGTAGCCGTGGTTGCCGGCGGGTACCCATTGGGTTCATTCACGACGTTTTGACTCACACCATCTCTGCTTCCAGGAAAAATCCAGTGTTTGTCAAGTCTATGGAAGCCGCCATCGAGGTTTCCCAAGTCTATGCCAAGGAAAGGTCAGAACATTTATTGAGTTTTGCTTCCCGGCCTTATGTACCCCTGGCAGAATCTGCCCAATATTTCAAGTCTCTAATGTCACGGGGACCGGCCTTGACTTTGTATGCGTAGCCGATTAGAAAGTTACCGACTTTGTTTGACATCTCGGACACTTCAGGTTCGCACATTCCTCAACCTCCTTCCGGCTAGCGAGGGCGATGCCGAGCGTTTCGACTCTACGCAGCCACTCGAGGTATATTTGCCTTTTGCTAGCCACATTCAATCCCTCGATTCTAACCAAAATGAATTAAAATAAATAGTTCTCAGTGACGGATATCTGGTCGGTGCCCTATGTTGGCACGGTCGTAAACGGCCTGCTCAACTGTGGCACTATCCAAAAAGGCGATCCAGTACTTTTTGGACCGGACTCAAACGGTGCCTACGCACCGACTGTGGTCAAAACCATGCAGCGCAAACGGGCTGACGTTACAACAGCAGTAGCTGGGCAAACTGTTGCGCTAGCGCTCAAGCATGTGCCCCGTGCGGCGGTACGCAAAGGGATGGTGATCGTGCACCGGACAGAGATACCGCCTCGAGGTGCGCAGTTCTCTCTCATCTATGCGGATTCAGGTAATACTAACGTATTATTGGTGGTTCAGCGGTGAGGAGGTTCGAAGGACAAGTTTTGATTCTGTATCACAATACTACCATGCAGCCAAATTATCAAGCCATGTTGCACTGTGGGGTACGTTCTGACTGTTTTTTCTTTCTACCTACTGCTGCAGCTGACGTATCTATATTACGCAGGCGGTCCGACAGACAGTTCGTATTGTTTGCATCGACCATCCGCAAAATTTGCTGCGGACAGGAGACCGCGCGACAGTCATCTTCGAATTTATCGCACATCCTGAATTCGTCAAGGCCGGCATGAAGTTGCTGTTCCGTGAAGGAAAGACGAAGGTGGATATCACGAAACCTTTTCTCATCACAAAATCAAATTAACGGTTTATGTAGGGTCTCGGCATTATCACGAAGCTTCTATAAAAACCGCCTCGCTTCTGTGAGTAGATCGGGGATCAACCAAATCGTGCTCATCTCTTTATTTATCTTAATTACAGTGTGTAATTGCGTCGTCTTGTGATCGATCGCTTGCACAGTACACGATGTGTGACGTCCGTCATTATGTCCTTAGCATATCTCATCCTGTTGTCTTGAATTCGTGTTGTCCTTGTTGCGTCATCTAGGATTGTTTTATGTTTCCAGTGCTATGATATATGGATATGTGATTGTGCTTTCTTGTGAATGCTGATCAGAGTGTGTCAAGGTCGCGCTGGCATCCGATGACTGCGATTTCTAGAGCGACACCTCAGGTAGTGACGTCGATTACAAAACATGAACATAGGCAGCATTCATCAATGTTATTGAGGGAGTGATATATTCTGACAATCAACTAAAGCAACAGCAACAACAAGCCCAGACATAAGACAACGTGGTACACTACTGCACAGAGCAAATGACCATGAAACAACAATAAAAATAAAGCATACACGTCACGGCAAACACCGAATCATAACAATCCTCAAATAAACATTAATCCAAATGAACAATGAGCTTTCCAGCGTTTCCCGGGTCCAGTGAATACCTCAACCTACGTCTTAAACGCAACGAGCATGAGAAGACAGAACAGCGTCGGTACGAAAATCTCCCACGTACTCATCAAAAAGTCCTTCCAATGCCGGCCGAAGTTTCGACTGACCGTTTTCGTTGTGCAGCCCTTTGCCTGGGCGTACTGAGAGATCACGTGATCAGGTAGTTGACGATAGACACGTACCGACGATGAAGCAGAGCTTGTCGTCGTCCCTATACATAGCAGATTGGAGTGCTTCCTTGGCGTATTCAACAGCCTCCGCGACAAACAAACCGTGGAGGTCGACCGTTCCTTTCTCATTATCCTACAGAAGCACGATCAGGACCGGGACCCTCATCGACCGACGAAGATGCTAGAGGTTACTGTATACCACGTACCTTGTTATTCACCCTAAAGAAAATCTTGGCCGCGCGCTTATCCAAATTCTTCTTTGCACTCTCGTGCGCCCTGGCCTCTTGTCTGTATTCGCTTTCGGCCTCACGATCCCCTCTTCTGTGCGCAATCTTGGCTCGGTCACGTGCATCTCGCATATCACGAGCACTACGTTTCGCTTGATCACGCAATTCCCTGGCCTTCTTCTTCCCTTCGGCATCTGCGATCGCGTCATAAACCTCGGGGCTCCGAGAATGCGCAACGGCCCGCGTGCCCAAGCTCGGGCCTAGATAATCTGAATCGGACGAAGAGGACTGTGTGCGTCTGTGTCTCTGAGGCGTTACGGTCAATCGGGAGACATGGACGCGGGAAGAATCCGGTGAAGGTGGGCGTAGGTAGGAATAGGGACTCGGCCCCATATCATCGTCGTAGTCATAGTCAAACATTGTAGGAGTCCTGACTGTAGTCTGGCGGACTCCGGCAGAGGTCTGCTGTGTCGAATAGGCGGCAAGGTTACGAGTAGGGGTCGAGGGAGTCTGACGGGACTGCCATACAGGGAGTGAGGCGAAATCCGAGCGATAAAGGGTATCGTCATAGCCAGTCGTCGTAGGAGTCCTGAACGTAGTCTGGCCGACTCTGGGAGAGGTCTGCTGTGTCGAATAGACAGCACGGGTACGAGTAGGGGTAGAGGGGGTCTGAGGAGACTCCCATACGGAAGGTGAGGCGAAATCAGGGCGATTAAGGCTACTTTCGTAGCCAATCGTCGTAGGGGTCCTGGTTGTAGTTTGGCTGACCCGGGCAGAGGGCTGTTGGGCCAGACGGGAGGCATAGGTATGAGTAGAGGTCGAGGGGGGGAAACGAGAGTCCCCAGCGTGAGATGAGGCAAGTCTAGCACGATGAAGGGTGTCACTCGTTGTTGAAGTCGTCGTGCCAATGCGGGAAGAGGTTGATTGGGCCGAAGGGGAAGTATGGGAATGAGCTACGGTCTGACGAGACCAAGTGTGGTGGCCTGAAGATTCAAGGCTTTCCTTGGTCCCGGCTGTAGCCTGCGTAGTGCGGGAGTGCTGTGCATAGGAGGTTGAAGGCGTTGGAATGCGACTCGAGTAATGATAGTAGGAATCACGATCGTGTCCACGTTCAACGGGAGGAGGTGACGGTTGTGACGAACCAGAAGCTGGCTGGTCATCGGCCTTCTTGCTCTTACTAGAGAAGAGGCCATAGATGGCCCCGAAGGCAGCAACTGCTGCAGCTATCGAGAGCGACAAGGATGGCATCTCGATGTTCAAGGGGGGAGCGCAGGCACGATACACGTTATCCCTGATATATGGATCCGTCCAAGCGCTTTAGTAACGATCACTGCCCGAAGAGGAACCGATTAGGTGCCATTTGGACAGGTGTAACAAAGTTCCGCGGTGCGGGTCGAAAAGAGAAGTCGCACCCCCGGCGATCCTTTCCGGCCGTTGGAAGCCATGAACCTGGGGACAGGCGTCGAAACGGATCTGGTAAGAAAAGCGTGACTGTTCAGTAATACAGTACCGTCAGGGTAAGACCACTACAGTCGACACACATGATTGTAATCGAGTGGCGAGCAGCGCACATTGAACCTGCCGTAATGACGAGTGGGGTCGTGATTAACGCCGCCGCCACTTAACTTTAATGTATTACCAATACTATTCTTTGCCAATGGATTGAAGTCTGCTGTACTGTAGCTGCTACACAGAGAAGAAATTAAGGAAAAAAGAAAACACACGGTTTTCGAGTCTCAAATATTACAAAGTTGGCGATGTTCTTTTCTCGCCAAGGCTACAACTTGAACAAGTACCTACCGGTCCTACTACCCCGCACCGTGTTCAGTTCTAATAGTAAATTCATAACTTCGTCGTGACCGGCTCTTATCATTGATCCAACCTGGGGTGTGGTAAAACCGTAGTCATCCTCTGCACACTACAGTCACATGCAACGGGATACTGCCACAAATGGACTACTCCGCGCATTTACGTCTGCACCGTCGACGGTGTTCGAGCGATAGTTGAGGGACATGGACAACGATCTGAACCTTCCCGGTAACGTCCCGATACAGAATGTAATGGACCCTTTCCCTCGGGCATCGACAGACTCCGACACGACCTGGTACTAGTATGTGATTTTACGTCTTCGTCTTCGGCGTCTACATTCGTACCGTGCTCGAGCAGCACACGCCGCACGGCCTCGTCAATCCATAATGATCTCGTGCTGTAATATGCAAACGGGGTGAGTCCGCACGTTTATGTCTGCACCATGTCCCAGCAAAAATTCGGGTGACATTGAGAAACAATAGAGCGTAACGGTGGTACTAACGGAGCTTTGTCCCCACCTACAGTATGACGGTCGCAACAGGCTCGAGCAGCACGCATACGACCGCGAGATGCGGTCATTCTTACGCACATTGCGATCGGCACTGTGTTCGAGGAATAATCAGGTGACACTGAACAACGATAGAGCTATATTCTGTGCATTGGCGTCTGCTTCTGCTTTCAAGTTGTATTTGAGTACACCGGAACCATCTCAAACGTCCGTACCGAGCAACAGGATGCAATAGAGTTCAAGTGGAGTTATCCCAGCAAGGCCTTGTCCGAAAATGCCCCGCTGTCGATGCTGCAACCAGCGGCGCTATCTGAGTCAGTGAGTGAGCGGATCAGTCTGCGGTGGCGGCTCCGAAGACGCCGCGACAACGGCGTTCTTGTCCC
>QFEZ01000234.1:11046-25236 GCA_003316425.1 Russula lepida
TAGCGTTCACATGTTCCTAATGATCGACGATCAGATGTTCCACCAGTTCTTGGAATCCACATAATGCGGAATAGTATAACGGAGTAACACGGGATTTCGAGAACGATGTGAACCGGTAAAAGGTTGATCCAATGCAGGAAAGGGTATCTATGTTGCGCAATTTGAGCCAGGCTGCCCAGGCCACAAAATATGGCTTGTCCTGGTCAAAGAGATCTTCCATCGCGTTTTGTAGGCATGATGTCACTTCTGATACTGGGCATGGGTGACCCAGTGTTCTGTGGCATATCTAGCAGGATTTCCGAGTCCTTCGTTGCAATCCCAAGAGTAGAGGACTTCGACCATTATATGGGTGATTAGATTATAAGACCAACCACTATCCACTGGGAGAGAGCAGAAACCCCTTCACCCACCTCCACCAGCATCTCCCTCACATTCAACCCCGGGTTGAGGGAGATGCTGGTGGAGGCAGGTGAAGGGATTTCTGCTCTCTCCAGTGGATGGTGGTCAGTCTTATATCCTCTCGGTGGCTCCTGGAATGCATATGTCGGAGGGGTTGCGCAATGTCGGGGTCTCGCATGTGATTGTTGCGAGACGATGGCTTGATGACGTGCCATGACAAGGCAGGAGCAAGAGAAGTGTGGGCGATCGGAGCACGTAAAGGGGAACTAGGTAAGGTGCTTACATAGATCCATCATTTCCGCGGTCGGCTGCGCTCCTGTGTAAACCCCCAGACGTCGGAAAAACATTTCGATGCGCTCAAAAATGTCGACAAGGGGGTCTTGACTTGCTTGAACATCCTTGCAGCAGCCTAAGAGATATAGGGGTTACAATAGCCAAGTGGAGTAATCATGGTATACACACTGAAAGGAGGACGCCCACTCCGGCAAAGATTACATTCGCAGCCTGAGGCGGGAAAGCTTATGAGATTATGAGCTTATAGATCTCGGACAAATACCTGTCCTGAAGCACACTAGACCAGCACCCGCTTCAAGAATCGAAGAGAAAAGGCCTGCAAAACCTTCACGGTTGGATCGAGCCATTTGGACCATCGTTCATCACTACTCCGGGACTGGTCCAACCCTTGGATTTGCTCTTGAATGACAGCGGTAATGGCATTAGGAGTGTCACAGGTTTGAAACCAGGCGGCAACTTGAAGGGAATGTACAAGTAGATCATCCTTCGTGCGCTTTTTGTACTTGTTCAAAGCATTTATTGATTATTAGTTGGAAGTTGGAGGACGAGCCTGAGGCGGCGGTAGCGTGAGGTGTGAGACATGAGTGTGAGAGCAAGGAGGTTTGTTCGTGCTATAGAGTATGATTGCAAGGAGGAACAGGGATTACTGCCTCACGTTGGCCTCGTGTTGGCGCGGGTACATATTTCCTGGCCGACCGCGACAGAGGGACGTATGCCACTGAGATGTGGATGGTAGGCGCATGACCGTGACACCCTTTGATAGCTAGCAACAAAGAACGAATGCGACCAAGGTGTTGGAAAGGAGCAGCCACATGGGGCAGGAAAGGACATGACGACACTATTATGACGACATTCTTACTCGCAAACGGACTTCGTTCGGCGTTCATACACAGTGTATGTTGACAGAAGGGCAGGTGGAGAGCGAAGGGGGTTTGATTGAATATCATGAATGCGCAAAGACTAAGAACTATCATAAGTTCCCGTTCCTGTTGCAGAGTAATAACTATACATCTAATCCAACAGCGGTACTACACCACTAGCTCAGTCAATCTACTCCACCTTCCTCATACCAATCTATAACTTCCAATAAGTTTGCAGAAGGTTCTTTCGCTTCTTTAGGGAAGAATTCCATGAGTTGCTGGAACACCTCTCTTCGCGCCTTGAACGTTTCAGGGCTCACGGTTCCTGGAGAAGGTGGGGACGTTACGGTGGACAAAGTCGCGGAGCGCCCAATAAGAGGCGCAAGAAGGTCGCGCAGCACCTCGCCTTCTTCGGAGGCGTGGTCCGCGACCTCTGCGACCTCAGCCTGGAGAAATCGAAGCGCTTGCACAGCGGGGAGCATCATGCACGTCTCGCGAAACCTATACAGGAAACGTTTTTATAAATAAAAGTGACGACGCACGCAGAGACTCAACGCAGCAGCCCTACGTACTGTTGACATCGGATCCGGAAAATACCGCGCCGTACGATTTCCTCACGCGCCGGCCTAATCAGCGATTAGAAGGGACTGCTGTTGCACGAGAAGGTGCGGGATAAGGGTAAGCTGCTCACCGCGACAGCGACATGCCCCAAAAGTCGTCCAACCTTTGCTCCACTAAGGCATCGTCCCCGTGGACGTGGTCACCTAGAGTCCCACTCTCGAGTAAACGCCCAGCATTTCCACCATGTAGGTATGCGGTGCGTGTCCGCGAGTCGTAGACAACCTGATGTGCATAGCGCGCGTGTGGCACGTTATCGGGCTGTCCGATCGCAGGCTGTGTACGAGTCCAGGTGCCGGGCCGTGAAGAGTAGCGGAATACCCAGTGCTCCCCATCAAGCCGCGGTACTGGAGTTGTTCGGCCGCGCTTCAGACCACAGAACCTGGGATAAACCATCATTAGCAAAGGGAGCAAAATGAAGGTACGCAAAGGAGCTTACACATAGATCTCCTTTAATGTCGGGTCAATCACTGCTCGCTGAGCAAACATTTTGTCGGGGCCGCCGGAGGTGGAGAAGTTTGAGAACAGTTCGGTGCTGGTGTTTGTGTCGAGGTTGAACACATGCATATCATAAAGGTGGCGTTCGGCGTCCTCCATGCCTCCAAATATATACAGGGAGTGTTCGTTCGGTTCTAACAACATGGAATGCCCTGTGGTATATTCTCAGCCTAGATCAGGATTCATCACAAGTTGCGCACGTACGAAACCTGCGTGTTAGTGAGTGTGACGTAGAGGATGTACCCTTTAATCTGACCAAGTCTCGTCAACAAAGAGCCTTGTAAGAAAGCAACAGATATCTCACGGGAGTTGAGACCACGCCTTCGTAGTTGCATCGTAGCAATAAAGCCCTGAAAACTTGGGCGCCTCAGATGACCGGTCAATGACGCGGCCACCGCAGACGTAGAGGCGTCCGCGTGCCGGATCCATAACCATTTGATGATCAACGATCCATTGTGGTCCGCCTGACGTCTATAGATAGAAATGATTAGAATCGCGGACAGCGAGGGAGGTACTCATTACCTCTGTGTTAGCCGAAATGAGCTCCCAAGTTCCCGTATTATCACCCCGGGTATGATACGCGTAGAAATCGGCGCGTTGCGTCGGTGGTCGCGGCTCACCAGCGCTGGCACCTGAGCTTCGCGTACGCGCGGGGTCAGTTTCTCCCAAGTCGTCGTCATTAACACCAAGACACCCCAGAAGATATACGCGTCCCGTCCCCTTATCGAATGCCATCTTATGGCACGACCGCCGACCAGGCCAGACAGCATCATCGTTCCGAGGCATCATGTGCCACTGGCCCTCCGCAATCGAGTACATCCAAAAGTCATCCAGACTGCGCTCGCCATCCCACCCGCCGTAAAGATATATCCTACCAGCAGCCTCGTCGATACACATCGCGTGTCCCCCCCGCTGCCGAGGTGCGTCGCCGTCTGCGCTCGTGCCGCAGAGACGCGTCCATGTGGCTTGTGCGGGTGCTTCACGCGCGTATGTGTCGAATAGGCCTGCATCTGCGGCGAGTTGTAGCACTCGCTCGGCTTCGGCCCAGTTGCCATCGGACACGACGCCGTCGTAGAATCGCGTGACTAATGGGTGCTCGAGTTGAACATCCGTACATGCAGTGAGAGCCTTGAACGGTGCCATGAGGCGGCGCGAGCGAAGATGTTTGAGGATATGCTGGACGGCCATTGTCTCCATGTGCTACAGTAGTCTCCTTAGTGAGATTTTCACAAGGAAACGACGTAGGTCGGACATACCGCTTCATGCTGCTGCTCGATCTCCTTCACGTAGCTCTCACCGTTGAACCCAGAGATGGAGACGAACCAGATGGATATATGAAAGCTATGACTATGTGCGCTACGGAGTCGACATATGTTAATACTTCTGTTAATTAATAAACGCAAATGCCAACCCACGATATGGGGACGATTTTCAGATATCGGCTTGGAAAGGCCACACCCGCACTATTTGTATGCCGCAAGGCGAAAGTTTCTGGCACACTGTCATCCTTGAGAGTAGAGTAGAGGACTTCAGTCATGCGATCCTTGGTCAGGCCAACGGAGATTTTGAACTCTTTCATATTGCATGGGTGTTCTGGGTTCCCAGATTAGGCCGTATTGTGAGAATAAATGCACTAATAACCCACGTTTGCAGTGCTAGGTAAAGAGGTAGAATGCAATGCAGCGAGGCGATCGGCAAGAGGAGCAGCACGTACCTTTCCGAAAGTTATGCTGTCTTGTGCAGATTTCAGTACTGTAACAACTCAAGCACAGTGTGAGTTAAGAAAGAACTTACCGATAACGCTGAGTTCGTCGAGTCGCAGAAGAATCCACTGCTTTATGCTTGGGCTCTCATGCTGCCCGCTCCACCTACTATTGGCGTCCTTGGGCGAGTCGACCATGATATTCTCAGCGACATAGCGATTGCTATGCTCTGAACAGCCAGCGATAGTGTACGATAAGCGTGAAGATGATGGGTTAAATGTGCTGTCGTTCGTGGACATTGTGGTAGTAAGGGAATCATTTGTATTTGAGAGCGCTGTGACATTACATAGCATTGGGAGAAATCAATGAAGCGGTGCCTGGTCAGGCGGCGCAACGACTCGGACAGACACCACACAAAATGACACGGGAGATACTTTTAATCAGGACATTGCTTCGACCGAGAGCCATACACACACATGCTACATCTGACGAACACGCAACAGAAACAAAAGACAAAATAATAAGAGGGGAGGAGAGAGCATTGATAGGCGGTGGATGTATGACACAAATGACACAAAAGATGCCAGCTGCCCTTCAGAGTAATACGTATGTACAAGTCGGAACGTAAGCCGGTAAGGGCGATAAGTGTGAAGGTAGATCATGCGTGAGACGGGCTCGGTAAAACCGGGGGCGGTCGCGCTTGGGTGTCGCGCGGCGGTTTCACGCGAAACTCGCCAAGGATGGGGATGTGACTGCAGCTGTCAGCCATGGTTCGTATTCGACGAGAAATAAAGCACTTACTCGGAGGGATTGTGAGCATCCGGGAAACCAACCACTTTCTCCAAGTACCCGCGGTCCACTTCGCTCAGAACTGCGTTGACGGACAGTGTCGCGGTTGAATACCAGATATAATCGATCGCGCCGTGGAAGCTTGGTGTATAGTTTGTGAGGGGTAGCTCGCCGATGCCTGCATATGCGCTCTTTAGCCCCAATCGATGCCGCAATCCGTCGCTTGTATATCTGCCGTATGAGTGCGACAAGAAATCCGGATGATCCCCCGGAAGCATGCCGTTCGTGAGAAACTCATACACCCCGCTACCTGGGACCGAGTTGTAATCCCCACTGATAATGATCGGAATCTTCGTCCCGTCCGAGTACGTCGGTGGGGGTTTCACTGATGGTCCATCGGACAGTAGGCGCGGCGGGTATTTGGCAAAGTTATTTGCAACCTTCTCTACCTCGTCAACGAGTAGCGCAACTTGCACCAGCTTGACATCGCTGTACTTCGGATCCCAGCAAATGTGCGCGTTTGCGATGACGTGCCGCGCGCCGGTCTCGATGTTCTCAAAAAGGCAAATGACGGCAATGTCGCTCCGAATGAGCACCCGATTGAACATATCATCTGTTTTCTTGAAATCGGGTCGCTGCATGGCCACGGTACTGAACTCGAGAGGGTGTTGCTCTACCAGCTGGTATCTGCCATGTCCGTCAGAATACGGGGTAGGAGAATCGAATGGTACATACTTGGACTTGTTAAAGAAAATCGCACATCCATCTACCAGCCTACGATCCGCCTCATTCATTGTCTTGTAGCGAGACTTGGGATAGTACACTCCTTCGTATCCGGCACTCCCGAGCTTAGGGACAAAGTACTCCTCGTATTGTGCGGTTTGAACCTCCTGCAGGCATAAGAAATCTGCTTGATGCTTGAGGAGTTCAGCCATGATGAGATCACGACGGTAGTTCCACTCGAGCGCCCAAGAGGGTGTGTATCCATACAACCGTTCTGTTGCGTACATCTCGCACAAAATGTTGAAACAGAGGACACTGAAGACTTCTACATTCGGGTCTTCAAGAATTGCTTCGCGTTCCCCTGGGGCCAGGAGGTCACGCAGAGAGCGGGGTGGGGGCGGCGCAGGAATTGGACAGGAATCACGCAAGAAGGAGATGAGTGCCGGGGTGCCCTCCTTCTGCACAATCGCCTTGTGAGATGGCTCAAGCGGATTTCCCTCAATACCGAGCGTCTGAAGTTGATGCAAGGTACCAAGTTCTGGTGGAATACTGGCGATGTGATTGTCAAAGAGGTAAAGCTCCTTGAGCTTCGTGAGCATGCCCATCTCTGGTGGGAGAGTTTGGAGGCTGTTTCCCGAGAGGTCAAGAAGCTCGAGATGTCGTAACCTGGCAATTTCCGGGGGGATTGAAGTGAGCGCGTTGTGGTTGAGATAGAGATTGATGAGGAAGGTAAAGGAAAAAAGGCCGGACGTGGGTGGGAGGTGCTTTATTTGTACACCACCCATGTCGAGTGAGCTCCAACTGTTTTCGGGCGGTTTGGCGGCAGTTGGACGAGGGGCCTCTGCTACGGGAGCAACCATTGATGAGGGATGGTTGACAGCGGAGCTAGAGCCATTTGTGGAGGGCTCTCCGCTCGGACTTGTACTGATGCCATTCTCTACGCCGTCGGATTCTTTGGTTACTGTATCGGGTGGAGGCTTATTGGGATTGGTTATGGGAATTGCAGACTTTGTTACTGTGCGGGACGCCATAGCACTGGCACGAGCTCGATGATGCGGCGATCGAGATGCACGAATCATCTGAAGAAATGGTAGGGATGGCTCGTAAAACGAGTCTATGGTGGGATACACTAATGACGCACCTCGCACTTGAGTAACTGCTGCTGCCAATGAGGTGTGATGATCTGACTGGAAGTACTTCCCGGTGAGCCCTGCCCAACACTGAGGGATTGTCCAAGGACGTTGACGTTGACACCTCCATTTGACGGTGGAGAGGGGTAGTGAGAGATGGAGTTCTGGTGGTGGTGGAGTGACTGCATGTGATGCGGAATATTGCCGTTTGTGTAGAGAGGATAGCCGGGAGAAGGGGGTGGTGGGCCAAAGGGGTGGGTGGGACGGGCCCAAGGTGATGGGTCGGGGTGGGTTGAGGAGAGCTTGTGGGCGATGCCCGGGGACTGTTGAGGATAGTACATTGCATTGGCGGGCGGCCTGCCGGACTGGAGACGGGGAACGGATTAAAGTGACTGATCCTGACAAAACCTGGGAAAAGGGGATCAAAGGATGAGAATGGAGTGGAACGAACGAGGGACACAGACCAAGCAGAGAGTCAATTTATCTTTCACTTCGTCGTAAGGCGGCCAGAGCGAGTCCTCAGTCAGTCGAAAAGTGACACGCACCCTGTCACACAGCGTGACAGCTTCAGATTGGTCATCATTCGGTCATTTTGACACACTGCTCGGTCCTTGAGACACTATAAGAGTGAGTACCTCTACCCACCTCTCCTTCCGAACAGCCCATCTCTAGACAGACAATGGCTATTTACCAGGCTACAGTATCTGCTCCAGTTAACATCGCTTGCATAAAGTGAGACTTCTTATTCTCTTGGTGGTATTGTCGTCCTTCCTCATTCCCTGTCTCATTTCCATAGGTACTGGGGGAAGCGCGACACCAAACTCATTCTTCCTACAAACTCCTCCCTTTCTGTCACCCTTGATCAGGATCACCTTCGCTCGACCACAACGTCACGTGCAGACCCTTCCTTCGACAAGGACAGGCTATGGCTTAACGGCAAAGAAGAATCCATAGAGGCTGGTGGACGCCTTTCCACCTGCATTACAGAATTAAAGCGACAGCGTGCAGCTGTAGAAACACAAAACTCTGCGGCACCGAAGGTGTGCCCATAAATCCTTTTTCGCTTCCTCTCCCACCCTCTTATCGGACTTCGCTTCCGTCTGGCAGCTATCTACTTTCTCGGTGTACATCGCTTCCCGTAACAATTTCCCTACAGCAGCCGGCCTTGCATCCTCTGCCTCTGGCTTCGCAGCTCTCGTAGCATCCCTCGCAGCGCTCTACGAGCTCCCCGCAACCCCCTCTCAACTTTCCGTCATTGCCCGTCAGGGCTCAGGCTCAGCTTGCCGCTCGCTCTTTGGTGGCTATGTGGCATGGGAGATGGGCTCTGCGCCAGATGGCTCGGACTCCCTTGCCATCGAGGTTGCGCCCCGCGAGCACTGGCCAGACATCCATGCGCTCATTTGCGTCGTCTCGGACGACAAGAAGGGCACGTCATCCACCTCGGGCATGCAGCGCACCGTCGAAACATCACCTTTACTTCAGCATCGCATTGCGCAAGTAGTTCCTGCGCGCATGGACGCGATTAAGGATGCTATCTTGCGCCGCGATTTCCCGACGTTCGCACATATCACGATGCAGGATTCCAACCAGTTCCATGCCGTCGCTCTTGACACTGATCCCCCCATCTTTTATCTTAATGACGTCTCACGATCCATTATCGCCATCATAACAGAGTACAACCGAGCCGCTGGTGCGATCAAAGCGGCTTATACGTACGATGCTGGCCCGAACGCGGTGATCTATGCTCCGAAGGAGAACATTAAGGAGATCGTTGAACTTTTGTTGCGCTACTTCCCCCAAGCCGAACCTTTCTCAGATCCGTTTGGACTGGACGTGGACAACGAGGGTAAAATACCGGGTAGTTTCAATGAGAAGGTGGCGAAGACATTCCCCGTGGCAAGCGTGAAAGGATTTATTCACACACGTGTGGGAGATGGACCCCGAAAGCTGGGTGCTGAGGAGGCGCTACTTGGATCAGATGGCCTGCCGACATTCCTGGCATGACCTGTGATGTTGACGATGTAGTCGAATGAAATATACAGTAGGGATTGTAGGGATTGCTATTTGGCGCACGTGATGTTATGATTTGCATGCCTGAAAAGGCGACCACACAGGGCGTTAGTTGTATTCGCAGAAAAATGCAATCCTTGTTCAGGACAGCGTCCTTTGCGACTCGCCGTCGTCCAAATCTCCTGCAAATCAGTCCAGTTTCTTCTCCAGCAAGCTCTCTCTCTCGTACCAAACAGCTTTGTACTCGTCTCTCCTCCACAGGGTCTAAATCGGCGGCCAAGAATCATGTAAATGACCGGGGAAATACGGCTCTCAAAAATCAGTTCTCATCTATACACCCACTCCCAACATCGCCTCCACCACGAAAAGGCACGCCTCCCATCATAGGCACCAATGACATTGAGCAGTACGTGCAACCGTTGTATGCGCGTGGATGGGGACTTTCTCCGATCCTACCCAATGGGAATGGCATCGCTGTGTTGCGCAAGCGGTTCGAGTTTGGGAGCGCGGAGGTTTTGAAAGGGTTTTTGGCAGATCTGAGCAAGTATGAGGAGAAAACGCAGGTGGGTCATTATTTTTCCTTCTATCATTGAGCTCTCCACTGTTCCCCATGGGCAATCATTTAAAGTCGATTTTCAACCCATTTTAGCACCACGCAAAGACGAATGTATTTAAGGATCAGCATGCTGTCCTTGTCAGCACCTGGACACACGTCGCTCGAAGAAGATCGAATGCGGGTGTAGAGGATAAGGAGGATGAGAAGATACAAGGGGTGACTGCGCGTGATATTCGGCTCGCGTATGCTCTCGAGGGGATGTTTGAAAGTGTGCTGGCTGCGAGTGGGGAGGAGTACGTTCCTCGTGTGCGGCCAGAGGCAGACAGGCCAAGAACGGTGGAGAACCTGGAGGGTTATACCTAGTTGCAGTGAGGGTGACCAATGTAGATGGGACAGGCGCATTTTGCATTACACAGTTGTTGTTCATTCCCCTTGAAGCATCGAGAGTTGGATATGACTGATAGAGTGCGCACATTGCACTATACCCACCAACCACATGAGGTAGTGGCAGTCCCCCTACGCCCAGCCAACTGTTTCTCTCTTCCTTCCAACCCTCCTCTCTAACACACCACGAACAACCTTCTTACTCACACTCTCTGCTCAAGAGCAAGTCCAAGAACTAGATCAGTTCCGGAGTAGTGATGAACGATGGTCGATGACAGGTTGCGGAGGTCATCCGTGGTGCGTTGTATCGTCTTCAATCAATCCCGTAAGTTATACTTACTGTAAAACTTGATCCACTCAGACGGAAAAAGAAGTGAAGGCAGCCGTGCAACAAGCCGTCACAGATGTAGATCAAGTGAACGTATGTCATCTGACCTCATTTCATTTCCTAGTGGCTCTCGCAACCGGACTTCGGATCCCTCAATCACATCACAAGACAGCGTCTTGGTTTTTCCATGGCAGCATTTTTCAGGAATGCAAGTCACTTCTTTGGATATACGGAAATTTTTGCCGTCCTTTTTCCAACTTCAACTCTGTCTGATCGTATCTTGTATTATAGCTGGCTCGGGCAAAAGCGTGCTTTGGTTAGTGGAATGCGTTCTGTTTCGACTTTCGAGATGCCAACAAACAAGGCTTATGGGACCTAGTCCCTTCCCCTTCATACCTAACTTTCTACTCGGATCCTCGTTGCAACAGTCTATCAGATCTTTATTCGGCTCATGACAAGGGCAAGAATCAGCCTAGCGATACGATACTAGCCAAATGCCTGAAGAAATGCTCGTACTCCCTGACGAACGTCCAATCCATTCCAAATTCGTCCTAGAAGTCCCTCGCCTAATCCAGGCTCAAGCATCCTGCGTGCTAAAGCAGACAACAATCGCACATCCTCATTCCTCAAACTAACAAGACCACGCGAAGCCAGTTCTTTTCGGACTCGGAGGTGGCATGGAAGATCGTGTAAGGACGTGCCTGCATCACTGAGGAAGAACCAAAAGTTAGAATGTTTATAATTTGAATGTCGGCGTGAGTGGGAAGGAAAGGGCAGAGACGTACTCCCCAGAGTCAGGGGTGTTCTGCAACTCCCTCTGGGCCGCATTCACCAGAGGACCCAGAAATGCGACGCTTGAACCTTCCTTTCCGTAGCTTGCTGAGAAAACCCTCGGGCTCGGGCTCCGTGGGGCGCGGTAGCCCCGGGCTTCGCGGAGGAATGCCATCCGCCGACTGCTAAGACCCTGTTCACGGCGTTGGGTTCGACGACGGGCTGGCGGATGGTCCACTGTCGCCCCCAGACTCAAAGTATGAGAGTTTGTCTGTTGACAAGCTCGTCGACATCGGGTAATCGAATAACCGACATATAGTCCCAAGAGTTCGGCGGAGTGGACGACGCCGAGCCAGAACCCGTCGAATGAGTATGCTTCAATCCAGACCCCGCTGCTTGAGAGTGGTCCGTCGACCCGACCCCGTCGAATAAGAGTAATCTGTCAACCTTGAGCCCGTCGAATGAGCGTCGACGACAATAACGTACTGGAGAATTTCGGTGTCTGGTACCACGCGCTCGGCAGAGGAGGATCGTCAAGCAGCCACTGCGGAAGAGAATAGTGGCTTGTCGATGAGGCTGTTGACGCCTCTGCCAGCCTCTGGTTCCACACGTTCGGTGGACAGTGGTCCAGTGATGGCGAGCCCGACGGACTGGTTTCCGCATGCTGGCGTGTGGTCCCACCAGTTCGACGGATAAGGGTCATGTGTCACCATTTGGTCCCCACCGCCCAGCGGAAGCAAGAGTAGTTGGTTGCCATCTGCGAAAGTGTTGTGCGACGCCATCCCGTCATCCCAGCTCGACGGAGGATAGGCGTAAATCGATCCCGGGGGCGCCCTGTTGACGACTCTGGATTCGATAGCCTAGGTGGACTGTCATCGTTTGACCCTGTTTCCGACCATTGGGTATTTGGCCCGGGCTCCGAGTCCGAGTCTGATGAGTCCGGGCTCGACGACGCTTTGAATCCGGCGCGTTCAACCCCGACCACATACAGTATCTCATGGGTCCCATCATGGCAGCGTCTGCGCACTTCATGTCTCTCTCGTATTACTAAAGGAGCTGCGAGCGCGAAGTCGATGACGGAGAGGATGAGATGGATCTGAGAGACAATCTAGTGCTGTCGCATTTTCATAGGATGTGTGACGTAACTTACACGTATTATCAGTCGAAAAGTCAGCCGAGTGTCAACGAAAGGAGAGACAAAGTCCAGAGCAAACGGAAGTGAACTAAAAACTGGAAATGGTCATGGAATAAAGGGCACACGCACTATCCAGTACCCAGAAACCTCACGGTTATTAAGGTAAACAGACAATGTCGGGCTTTGATATATGTTTTCTATATTTTGAATGCGTAGAGGCTGTGAACATCCGAGTCGGCCATTGATAGGAGATCTGGATGCTACACGAGATCAATGTAAAGGATATAACAGGATCGCAATTAAAAAATGCGATGCAAAAGCAGAGCAAAAGGCTAGAGCGGCCTAAGTATGAGAAAAGTCGCTCAGCACGTCGCCTACAACACTGTTGTTTAGGGAATCATAGACCCATCGAAACATTACTAATCCAATGGAATGTTTCGATGGGTATATGATTCGATGAACGACAAAGAGCGTTGATGGCTCAACAGGGTAAATATTGGGGAAGGGCGTTCTGATGGAAAGTGTTATGAGAAGAGAAGATGACTCGAGACGACTATTTAAAGAACCTGAGCGTGCGAAAGGATGACATCGCACATCGCTATCGGGAGCATGCCCTACGTAAGGAATCGACTTGTGTCCAATAAATTGACTACTAAGTTGACTTGATTGTTCTTACAACTCAATACCATCCGGAAAGGAGGCAATATACGATGGAAGGGGGTTAGCACGGGGGAAGTCAAGAGAAAAGTGGTTGGGGGTGCACCCCTTGTTAAACCGGCTTGCTTCTATAGAAGGAGAAAGAAGTCGGGAGAAGGAACTGAAGGTCAGAAACGAAAACCCACGCGCATTCAATGCGAAAGGTGAGAAATGACCATCGGGGACAACAATACTATCATCGGAGGATGTGGTTAGACCTGAAGGCGGTGCACCTATAGGATATAGGATACAGTAGTGCTGGGAAAGCGTGACGCCAAGCTCATTCTTCTTACAAATTCCTCCTTTCCGTCACCATTGATCAGGACCGTCCACCACCTCGCGTGCAAATATTTTAGAACTGAGAACTGAAGCAGTCATGAGCCTCTGATGCGCAACACATGAGCCAACTTTCCCGAAAAAGAATAGTGTACAAGGTTTGTGCGGAGCGGAGAATCCCCCGCGGTCCCCGCATTCCGAGCTGGACGGTCAGTCAGTGACCGCGGCTCGACCGTGACTGCGGCATTACTGTACCGCACATTGGTGCACCCCCAACAACTTGAACCTTTAGCACTTGAGCACTCCGCAGCCTTTAAGGCGGTAGTGGTCAAGCCGCTAAACGACGCGCAACTGACCCAGAACAACAATTTAATCACACGTAGCAGTGCCATGATAGCACTAATACTCACCTCGAGGCTGCTCATACTTTACTTGCATTGCATTTCTCAGATGCGATGCGATAGGATACCCGAGACATTGATGACTATTGATCTCAAAACCATCAGTATCCCAGGAAACCCCATTAATCACTGATGGTCCGAGTCCCGGCCTTCATGTATACAAATATAAAAACTCGTAAACTCTTGACGTTTTCTCTAGCTTCATTGCTCACCTTGACAAAGACGTTGCTGGGTACTGGATAGTGCGTGGGCCTTTTCCCTTCACTCTTAATCCCAATTCATACTTTTCCTGTTTTTAGCCCCCATTTATTTGTTTTCGACTTCGTCTCTTCTTTTCATTCATTTGACAATTGATCTGTAGCCTCGTCGAATCCACGCCACATATCTAACGGAAATGCGACGGCACAAGATAGTCGCTCATATCACTCTTCTAATCCTTTCTGTCATCAACTTGGCACCCGCGGCTCCTCTATTAGTACGAGAGATACATGAAATGCGCGCCGATGTAGTGGACGTGGACAAGACAAGCCCGTCACAGAAGTGGTGGGACCCATCGAATAAGTGGCGGATGAATGGAGCAGGTCGGACGGATACGCCACTGAGCCCGAGGTCATCAGAC
>QFEZ01000234.1:31027-71593 GCA_003316425.1 Russula lepida
TGTCTCATCTCAACCACACACCGCATCTTACCAGGGACGACAAATCCTCACTCGCAGCCGCTAGTCAAGCTACAGGACCATACTGGGACCTCGAATGTGAGATTTACACCGCAGATTGTTGTCCTTCTCACAGGGTAGAAACATACCAGCTTTTCTCGATTAATCGTGTCTGTCCCATTCAGTTATCTGAGCGTCGAACATGGGCTCCTTGATCTACGTTGAAAAGTGTGCCACGGCTCACGGAGCTTCAGGACGTGTGCTAAGATGCACGAACCAGGGGAAGCTGAATGCCGTCAGCTACGTCGCAAAAGCATCCCTGTCCCCACTGGCACTCCCAGCCTGGTGATGCAACCACCGAGGTGCTGGAACCCTGGGTGGAAGACAGGGTCTGGCGCAGTCAGACGCCAGCTTGAGAGGATGCGACTGGGGATGCACTGAGTCAGACTCAAGGCACCGACACAGGAGGACCCGAGTGTTGTATTGAGGAAACTAGGCGCTTAAGTCTATTTCGTGCACGATAGTAGTGCTTGCTATAGTTGCCTTCCCCAATGTATAGAGACGAGCGCAAGCTGGACTTGATTCCGTAATGGGTAACTCGAAATTGTACGCATCTCCCCACCTTCGCAGATGCTCCACGGCTTCCTCATTTGCGCACCATCATCAAAAAAGTTCTTCCCTGGCGATCCACCGTCGAACGTGAAGCGCCTCACAAGGCGAAAGAAGACAACTGGTACGAGGGTGTATTCATTCCGAAAGGCGCGACGTATATAGCCAACATATGACATTGTAACCATTACCGGGCAAGATATGACGACAACGCGAATGACTTTAGATCAGATAGGTATCTCGAGGCCAAGGCCCGGGACGAACTGAAGAAGTTTCGCCTAGAACCAACGACTCGCTTTTCATATAAACAGCGAGAATTTGATGGGCTGCGAGTCTGCAACGCTTGAGTGCGCGCGGGAAGAAGGAACTGCCCCTGGATAGAATGCCGCCGCGTTCAGGGAGAAGAGCATCATTACGTCAGCACACGTGGATTTGTCTTCGGATATCACAGATTTTTTTGGATGCAGCTGTCAGTGTAGGCCGTACGATTAATGAGAAACTGTTTGGAGCCAACATAAATTTGAGCCAGAGTAGTCAACCCATAAGCTCTTCAAATTATCGTGTTTTGTCCCACTAAAACATCTCAGACTTTGGCGCACCGCGCACGCTATCAGTGCCAGTGGTTGAAGTGGGCACCACACACGGTTCTGGGCTTATTTATCGTTGATCCGAACAATCATATATCAAGTCATGGTGGCCCACCTGGGGCCGAATACACAAAGCGAAATAAGACAGGAAATAGCGACGTCATCGATTTTTGAACTAAGTACTTGAACAATATGTAATGACTAGGGTGTGCGTCTCCTTAAATAAAATCGAGTGTATCTCCTATGGAACTATAAGGCAGCAACACCGCGTTGCTTTAGCAATTCGATAAACCTGGTATCCAAAGTCGACACCAAAGACTTTGAGGACACAATCATCGCCCAATGATATGATTCCGTCAACGATCGTTTACCTAGGCAGAGAAGGACCCGATGTGAGCCGATGTTCAGGACCCAAAGTAAATTAAGAAAGCGTACTTGTCGGCACAGAGGCCATATGTGCCTGCCATGTGTCACTTAACACATCGACGAAGCGTTCTTGGGTAGAGGGTAGAAATTCACGGCCATTCAGACCCTTACAAAGTTCCTCAATTGTCCATTTGATGTCCTCGACATCCTGGCGTGTTGGATGCCACGAGCGCTTATGAAGCGCGATGATGTTCGAAATGAATTCCGTCGCCGCAATCAACCGCCCGTCTTTCCAAATGTCATCGTGTACCCCAGTCTGGTAGCGTAGTGAAGCTGGGTCATTCTTGCCGAAGGTCTCCGCGAGCAGCTCGGTTGTCACTGCGACCCTGGCCAGGTCCTTTCTCTCCTCGGCGTCCGAGAGTTGATCAAAAAGCGCGCGCTCCATAATGGCGACCGTCCTCGCGGCTGCAAAGGCGATCTTGGGATCGTGGTCACGGGATAGATGCTGGAGTTTGTGGCCTATGGCCTTTGGCAGGTCCAGGGTCAAGCCTCTGCCGGTGACGGACAAGACCGCCATCAATAGTTCCAAGACCGCATGCGAGCAGACGAGTGCGCGGTGGCGGCGTGCCGCATCATCCATTCTCCCTTCATCATTGATGCAGGACGAAAAGAGCTGTACCATCTGCTGACCAAGTGGTAGAACAACTCCATTGTGCTTTAGGAGTGATCCGATATCATTGAAACGAGAGGTAACATCGTCACCCATCTGCAGATAACCGGGAACCGCATCGAGAAAGGCCTCCACTTCGTTAGCATCACGACACATTCTGAGGGTCAATCGGAGAGCTTCTTTGTCCAGGATCGTTTTTTCCTCCACCGCGCTCATTATACGGCAGTCGAAACCACGTTTCAGTTGCCTCCATAGCTCCCTGACTTTGGTGCGAATACGATCAGAGCAGGTGAACGGGGACAGAAAGCTAATGATGATAATACGGGTGATGCACCAGAAAACCGAGGTAAGTGGGGTCTGAAAGGGACATTGTTGAAATATTATGGGGAGACTGGTAAGGATAATATAAATGGCCACAAAAAAACATATGACCGCGCGGACAATCTGTGCGACTTCGTCGTTGATGGCAAGAAAAAATTTGATGAGGCCAGCACAAAAAAGGAAGATTGCCACGTGCAGCAGGAGCGACACGATTTCGACGAACATGCGGACTTGAAATTCCTGAATGTCGGAGAAAAGGAATGTGCGAATTCTGACGCGATGTATTGGGGTGTCTGCATGCCGGGTGAGCTGAAGGTACCTGCGGACCCATTGTTGCACAAGCGTGGCACCGAGGCCGCACGAGAGGCTGATAGAGAGGCTGAGGAACCAAAGGATATTCACGTGAATGGCAGAACGACGAGGTTCGAATGAGTCAAGCACCGGAGGGGTCAAGTGGTCTCCGTTGGAGATCTCAACGAGTTCCTGAACGACCTGCTGAAAAAGCATGGAGGACACCTCGATAGGATCTGGCATGAAAGTCTTGTAACCCTCGACGAGGAATGCGGCAACCGTCGCGGAAAATATACCCGCCTGGAGATTAGTTAATCACGGTGTAAAAGACAATCATTTATTGAACATACATAAACGAGGATTCCGTCCATATCTGCCTTCCATCTCTCAGCTACAGCAGCATCGAACTTGTCAGCTTGTGAGATAGAAAGAAACCACATCTTTGCAGAAGGATCTTCGCTGGCTGGTTTAGATCGGACTAGAAATACGATGTCAGGGAACAGTGAGGAGATGCGACAATTCCTAGGTGAGCACACACCTTTTTCTACGTTCCCATTTTCCTCATCATGAACGGCAAATCTATTGCGACGATACATTATGAGAGAAGATTTGGAAAGGAAGAGTGAATTGGGATTTGGAGGGAGAATTTGGAGGTGCTTTTATAAAGAAGTCGTGCCAGTGAAGGCACTGGCACGATTGAAACATTGCGGGCAACATTGCTTCGGACTCCTGGTCAGTGCCCGTGCTAGTCAGTGCCCACCAGTGAGTGCCTGTAGTAGCCTGGAAGGGACCACGTGTAACCACACAATGATAATGGAGTGATGGACTAGTGATGGTAATCGAGTAAGACGGTCCGCTATTCCGCCCGCACTTTGTTCACACAATGACGCGCTATACGAACGTCGGTTGGAAAAGGACGTACCATCAGGCAAGCTTCGACCCCGATGATGATCAAAGCGCCCGGAATACTGCATCAACATCAGTGCTGAGCTCCTCTGATGCCGCGCCAACGGTTCACGCCTCGTACAAAAGTGGCATTGATATACCACCACCAGCAGAGCCCAATCGTAAAAGCCGCCGAAAGAGCAAGGCGGATTCAGAGCGAAAGGTAGAGGCGGACTCTGTTCCTGTGGCTATTGCCAGCAATGAAGATAAAACGAGCTCGTCGGTTACCAAGAACACAAAAACGAAGAAGGTCCTTACAGCTAAGCTAAAGCTAAAGGGTAAGCTAAAGACCAGAAGGGCCAAAAGTGCGTAATTTTTTTGGTTAAAAAAGGTATCAATATTGACATTCATCGGCGATGATGATGCTCGTGCCATTTCACTACAGCTGCCGCAGACAGAGCCGCATTGACAGAAGCGCGGCGGTTGAAACGCATAGCGGGACGACATGCGCATATGACCTGCTTCGCATGTCGCGAGGTTGGGCACTCGGCGAAGGAATGTGCATCTATACGACTCGATGCAGATCGCGGCGGGTCTACAACTACGACTACGAAAATGAACACCGAGAACCCTGCTGTTGCGGTTATTGGCATCTGCTACCGGTGTGGCTCGCGAAAACACAACCTTGCACAATGTCGGCAACCGGAGCAGCCAGACAATCCTTTACCTTATGCGTCATGTTTCGTGTGCTCTGGACGCGGCCATCTCGCAAGCTCGTGTCCGCAGAATAACGGCAAAGGTGTGTACCCGGACGGAGGGTCGTGTAAATTATGTGGAGAAACGACGCACCTGGCCAGGGACTGCACCCTTCGCAAAATAGGTTGGCAGCCGCCCCTTTTGTTGTTTCTTCAAGTTTCTGATGGACGAGGATGAATAGGAGAGAGCGCCGTTACGACTTTGCTGGGCACAGGCCGTGAGGCGGGTGCCGACGAGGACGACTTTCACACGATTCGACGAAAAAACGCAGAAATGGACAGAGATGAACATGGAGAGGAGAGAACACGGAAGGGAGCAAAGGTGCGAGCAGGGGCATTCACAGGAATCGTCAAGGTTTTTGGCAAGGCTCCTGTGAAGCCAAAAAGAGTGGTACACTTCTGAACGCAACCTGCGAAACTGGACGTCATCACGTACACAAGAGATCCATCAGCCAGGCAGCAGTGCCGAGGATCATACCATGTCGTGGTCACCTGTGATCGAGTGTGACCTCACATACGACAATGCTGCGTGATAGCACTTGCAATCGTCTCGGTTGCGTGTTGTTCGGACAACGGAAAGACGGAGTGGGCGGACATGAACCACGCGCGGCTGTGAAGCGAACGCTTTCTTAAGCTGTGAAAATACCCGAATCAGTGCTCTCTTGGTTGTTGATCAGGAGTTCGGGTCCGTGATTGGCGGAATTGGAATGACAGCACTCAGTGCTTGGGGTTAAGGTCAACGCAAGGCGAGACGGAGAGAGACGCTTGACTCTTTTCCCCCCACTCCCAGCGATGTCGTTCTCGTTCTCGCACCCGGTCAACACCGCCCTTCTCCTCTACATTCTCTACCTCCTTCAACGCATAATTCTCCCCCCCGCCTCCGTCCCGCGCACACCACCCACGGAGTTCAAGGGTGGTTACTCATGGATGCCCCGCACTCACGCACCTTCGGTACTCTTCACGACGTATACCCCACGCACACTCGCAAAGTTTAGTGGACATGACGGCGGAAGGATACTGCTTGCCATCGCCGGCACCGTGTTCGACGTCACGGCTGGCAGGGGTTTCTACGGCCCAGGTGAACACTCGTTGACTCTTCAATCTCCTCAAAGCGAAGGTAACTGATGAGCCTTTCAAGATGGTATGTACGGGAATTTTGCGGGGCGGGACGCGTCGCGGGGTATGGCGAAACAATCGTTTGATATTGGCACGTCTCTCTCTTTGAGCACCCTCGAATGCTGACCCGATTACGACTGCATAGAGATGTTAACGGCGATAGACCAACCACTTGACAAGCTTGGGGATTTGTCTCCTGAAGAAATGTCAGTACTAATGTTCCTTTCTCTCCTCTTGTGAATGTTGACCTCCCTTTCTCTCAAAAGCGAGAACATGAAGGGCTGGATTGAACACTTCTCAAACAAGTATGTCATTTGTGGGCGGCTTGTTGAGAACGATGCCGGAGAATCGTGAAATGGCGTCGAAAAGCATTAGGAACGTACAAGACATAAGTCCGTTTACTGAGATACTGGAGATCTGTTGTACATATTAGAAGATCGTACTGGTGGGACTCCGGAATGCGTCTCGTCCAGACAGGTGATCACTGTGCAAGTGGATTTCAACACCTGATGGTCCCACTGGCAATCCTGCCTGCTAATGGACCGCAAGTTCAGGTTGGAAACACGAGACTCTACTTCTCCCACATACAGGGTGAAGAAGGGCGGTAGTTGGTCTAACGTCTGATTTATTCAACAACGGTTCATGCTATTCTCTGCTCGGCATGTTTATACGTTCTGTGTTTGTCGGACAGTCGACTGCCGCCGCTCTTCTGCAGCTAAACCGGATTGCCCGTGAATTTTGGGTTGACAAGTAATCTCGTATGCTCGATCGGAGTGTTCATCGGAGCCGTCGCCGTAGATGACTTTTATGAGTAACTTACAATTGTACTGGTACGAGTGAGGCGAAGACATGACATGACGCCTGATGGAACCACGCTACTGAGTACTTCGCGTCACGGTTTTGGCTCTGGGCGTATCAGAACTCTAGCCCTGCTGTACTCTCAATCATTGGACTCGGATTTCGGCGGTCATCACAATATAATAATCACCATCACGCGTAATGAGCTTCGCCTTCACCCAATTGTGCCAGGGATGAACACGCCGCGGCGGAGTTTGTGCCCCATTGGGTGACTTGACCCCGAGTACTTGGGCCTTCACAATGCCATTGTGAGTTTCTGCATGGAATGGAAGAATCGGAAGGGCACGCCTCGCCCGAGAGACGCTCAGATAACGATTCGAAATTTCGGAAAACCCTGATGGCCACGTGAGAAATGGGACGGACTTGGACGTAACTTACTCGTGAACTTTTTCGACTAAAATGGCCGCCCTCGAAGAAATTCCTTGGAGGTTGGCGGCAAGGAACTCGGCGAGTCAGGACAGCTGTATGCGCTTTATCGGGCCCGTCTCAGTGTTAGAAGTAATACTCCGTGTGATGGTAAGACGCTCATGTATAACAGTAGAAATTTAAATAAAATAAAGCAACTCCAGGGAAACGACGATAAGGCCGACAATAGTTATAGCTCTTAGAAAAGACAGTGGGAAGGAATTGATTGTACAATATCTGTTACCAGCTAGAATGCAATATCGAGCGAGTTCAATAAATCTGACCTAGATATATTTGGAGAGCGTTGATTAACACGTCAATCAAACTTGGCACACTCGATTCAAACGTCGGGTCGGTGTCAAATGGCTGACGGGCAATAAGTAAGGCTTAAAAGGTGAAGAATAAGTGTAAGTCCCTACAACGTGTTCAATCCTGCAAATAACCCCATTACAATCATTCTGGCGCTTTGCCCCATCCGAGCCAGCTTGAGACAGAGCTGGAGTAGCGTAAGCAGCTGGGAGTTCTGAAAGTTAGCTTGACTCGGATATCCACAGGAAAGTCGTCTTCTTACGAGAAAGTAACGCCAAGCTAAAGACTAGAAGAGAAACGACGGCGGCAGAGCGCGGGGCGAGTGAGTATGATGGCTATGTGATGAAGTTCTGGAGATTGCGATTAGACGGAAGACCTAGTAGGCGGTAGAGAAGTTGTAGAGATGCGTCCAAAGACATCATCTCTTATTCTTCGCGGATTGCAGCTTTTCTTGGCTGTAAACTAGCGGCCGAAGTTTGTAAGTAGAGTCAAAATGGCATCTTCATACCCTTTGGACAGAGACGATTTTGATACGCGAACACGAACCATGTATCACTAGTACTAGGCAATAAAGGGACCAAAAAGCAGAGCAATGTGGTTGCGCTGTACCAGAAAGAGACCACTGGCCAAAAGCAAGATGTGGGTACCCCGACATCATGTTTTGCCAGCCAAGGGAACGTCTGCATGATGTGATAGGAAAGTTACTTGTATGATGCAGGTATTTGTAATTGTTTTGCCTTGCAAGTTTCGGATGCGCATGACATGATGTGGAATGCCATGCTGTGAAGGCAAGAAAAAGAAGTCCCTTTACGTGACAGTACAGTACAGTTTTCGAAAAGAACAAAATACCCATGCATGCATGCTTGTACGTTCCGTATCCTAATTGTGTCAGGCGGCTATATCCCCATGCATCAATGAGCAGCCTCGAGACAAGGCAGTGCAGGCCTTGAGGCCATGCCACTGGCAACGCCCTCACCAGCTCCCCTCTGCCCTGAAAACCTCGAACTTACAATTACCCTCTTCAACAACAAACTCTTTTGCATCCCAACTTCTTGCTCTCACTGCCATGTCTCACACTCACCGTGACCTTACGGCCACCTCATCCTCTAACTTCCAACTAAGAATCAATGATGCCTTGAACGAATACAAAAAACGCACGAAAAAGGATCTACTCGCACATCCCCTCGCTGCTCGACTGTCAACCTGCGGCACTCCCTGTGCCATTCTCGCCGTCCTTCAAGAGCAAGTCCAGGAGCTAGATCAATCCCGGAATAGCGATGAACGATGGACAAAATGGCTCGATCCAACCGTGAATGTCCTATATGCGTTCTCCTCGGTTCTTGGGGCGGGTGTTGGCCTAGTATGTCTCAGGAAATGCGTTTGTCTGAATTCTGTACCCTCACATTTATGCGGCAGGTCTTTCCGCCGACGACCGTGGTCTTTGCCGGAGTCGGCGTCCTCCTTTCAGTGTGTACACTTCTAACTTCGCATGAGCTATTTTTACTCATTCACCTCTCAGACAGCTAAGGATGTTCGAGCAAGCCAAGAGACCATTCTTGACATCTTTGAGCGCATTGAAATGTTTTTCCGACGTCTTGAGGTCTACGCCGAGGTGGAGCCAAGCACGGAAATGATGGACACTATCATTCAGATAATGGTCGAGATTCTCTCTATTCTTGGGACCGCGACCAAGGAGATTAAGCAGGGCCGGATGAGTAAGTATTCGCTTCACAAATATTTTACTGTCGATTGAAGGATGTTTTAGAAAAATATGTGAAGAAGCTGCTCGGAAGGACAGATGTCGAAGATGCACTGAAAAAACTAGACAAGCTGACTCATGAAGAAGCTCGTATGGCCATTGCACAAAATCTAAAGGCCACACACGCTGTGGGTGAGAGTGTGAGGGAAGTTGTGGATAAAGTGGTAACCATCGACAATAGGGTGGCCCGCGTGGATGACAGAGTGGCCAGCATGGATGATAGAGTGGTCAACGTGGACAATAGGGTGGCCCGCGTGGACGATAGGGTGGCCCGCGTGGGTGATGGAGTAACCAGTGTTGACAACACCGTGAAGAGCGTCGACACTAGAATGACTAGGGTTGATGATAGAGTGAAGGCAGTCGACGACAGGGTCGCTGAGATAGTTCATGGTGCGTATCATCGCCACCTTTCTCCAAAATAATACTTAGAACCTGAACCATTTAGACGGAAAAGAAGCGAAGGTAGCCATCCAACAAACCGCCACCGACGTAGATCAAGTGAAACGTTGGTCATCTTGCTCTATGTGTGCCAACTATTTAGCCTTACGTATCCTTCTAGGAAAACAACTGCGAGACAGCGTTCTCAAATGGCTTTCCCCACCAGACCCCTCAACAAACCATAATATCGCATGTGGTACTCATCACAAGAAGACAGCGTCTTGGTTTTTCCAAGGCAGCATTTTTCAGGAATGGAAGTCAACCGGTTCACTTCTTTGGATCCATGGAAAACGTTCGCCGTCCTTTTTCCGACTTCAACTCCATCTGATTGTATATTGTATTCCAGCTGGCTCGGGCAAAAGCGTACTTTGGTTAGTGGATTTCTTATTTGTCCCCATCAATGACTGATGTTCCCTGTCAGTTCCACAGTAATCCAAGATATCGAAACCATGTACAAGGCCGGAAATGCGTCAATGGCCTATTTCTATTTCGACTTTCGAGATGCGAACAAACAAGGCTTACGAGACTTAGTTCTTTCCCTTCTTACCCAACTTTCTACTCACTCGGGTCCTCGTTGCAACATTCTATCAAACCTATATTTGACTCATGACGAGGGCAGGAATCAGCCTAGCGATACGACCCTAGCCGAACATTTGAAGGAAATGCTCGCACTCCCTGACGAACGTCCAATCTACCTAATTATTGATGCTCTCGACGAGTCTCCGAATACCTCTGGTATTCCATCACCTCGCGAAAAGGTTCTTCAGCTTGTGAAGGAACTCGTTGAACTTCGTCTTCCAAACCTTCGTATATGTGTCACCAGTCGCCCGGAAACAGATGTACGAGATGTCCTTGAACCTCTGACCTCTCGCCGAGTGTCACTTCATGACCAGAGCGGGCAAAAGAGAGATATCGTGGAATATGTCAAGTCAGTGGTTTACTCGGATTCGGAAACAATCATGAGGAGATGGAGGACAGAGGATAAAGAACTTGTCGTTAAGGTGCTCTCTGAACGAGCTGATGGCATGTAAGTGGATCTTTCAACGCTTGCGTGATATTTATCCAAAACTGTGGAGCAGGTTCAGATGGGTGTTCTGTCAGTTGGAGGTCTTGCGTGACTGTCTTCCACCGAGTGTCCGGCGTACCCTTGATGGATTACCGGAGTCCTTGGACAAGACATACGAGCGTATATTAAACGAGATTAAGAAACCGAATCGGGACCACGCCGTCCGTCTATTGCGATGCCTGGTTGTTGCAATTCGGCCACTTCGTGCAGAGGAGCTTGCCGAAGTCCTCGCAGTTGATTTTGACGACGCAGAAGGGGTCCCGAAGCTGAACACGAATTGGCGTTGGGAGGATCAAGAACAAGCACTTTTGAGCTCATGCTCGAGTCTAATCACCATTGTCGAGTCCGATGAGTCGCGCATAGTGCAGTTCTCGCACTTTTCGGTTAAAGAGTTCCTGACCTCAGCTCGGCTTGCTACCTCAAGTGGTGACGTCTCGCGTTTTCATGTCGTTCTTGAGCCTGCGCATACAATACTTGCGCAAGCTTGCATGAGCGTTTTACTCCGACCAGACGTTCCCATTGAAGAAGGCGATGTCGAGAATAGCTCTCCTCTGGCTAGTTATGCAGCCGGACACTGGGTCACCCATGCCAAGTATGAGAAAGTGTCGTCGTACCTACGAAAGGCGATGGAAGCTCTCTTCGACCCACATAGGCCGTATTATGCGGCTTGGCTTCATTTGCACGACATAGACACTCCTCCCGTCGTAGGGTCAACCTTTAACCAATTCGCATCCACCTGGAGTCCCGAATCTAGCGCGAAACCCCGCGCTGCTCCATTGTACTACGCCGCTTTGTGCGGATTCCAAGATCTTGTGGAACACCTGGTCGTCAATAATTCCAATCATGTGAATGCTAGGGGTGGTTACTATGTGTCACCGCTGGTTGCCGCATTGGCGGGGAGCTATTTTCAGACAGCAAATTTTCTCCGTGACAATGGTGCAGACCCGAATGTCATGAGCCGCAATAAGAACACTCCACTACATTCCGCAGCTTTCCACGGGGACTCCAAGATGATTCAATTATTACTCAAGTACGAGGCCGATGTCAATGCCCGGGGTGTCGATGGCAAGACCGCATTACATTTTGTGACACATGGCCCGAATATGGCAGACCCGAATATAGATCTATCATTGTCCAACATCGTCCGATTATTGCTCGAACACGGTGCAGACCCAAACGCGATGGATATTGATCGATTTACCCCGTTGCATGTAGCGGCACGATATGGGAGGGTCGGGGCCGTACGCGTGCTGCTCGAGCATAGTGCGAATGTAGGTTCACAAGCTCACGACCGTACAACCATATTTCAGGCTGCATTGGAGTTCGTCAATGCCCGGGAAGCCGAGGACCGGACTGCGCTACATCTTGTGTCGGATTGTCGTCATTATGCAGTGACCGATATCGAACTATCGATGTCCAATGTCGCTCGACTACTGCTCGAACATGGCGCAAACGTAAATGCGCGGGATAATACTTACTTTACCCCGTTGCATTCAGCGGCCCGATATGGGGGGGTCGAGGTCGCACGCTTGCTGCTCGAGCATGGTGCGAATGTAGGTGCGGAGGACGAAGACGGTCGAACCGCATCCGATGTTGCAGTGGGGAGCAGATGCAATGAGATCATGCAATTGCTATCGGAATATCATGCCAGGTAGGGGCACGTTGTAACCGTGTCGGTTTGGATGTGGTTTAGATGCCTCCTGGTAGTCTACGATTACCTCGGAATAGAATAGAAATATCACCTCTTGTAGTATTTATCATACTCATGTGATAGTAGATGAATGCATGTTCACTTCTCTGGCATGCGAAGTGATCGACACGAGCATCGCCTCAGCTGGACGAGTTGACAATCAGGCTCGAATTGTCGGCGTAAGAGCTCCCGAAACGCCTTGACACCTGATGTTGGCAGAACGACAGAGACACAGTAACACACAGCCCAGATCCGGACACGCGAGTCAACCGGAACGTTATCTAATCTCTCAGGAATCACCTAACACGTACTGTAGGATGTAGAGTACAACGACACATCCAGCGCGAATGTCATGATTGGTAAGTGAGATAGCCAGAAACCCGAGCTTTTGCGGAGCCTGTGTCATGATGGGCTATTTTGCAGCATGGATTGAATGCCAGTGCGTAAAATATAAAGTGAAAACGGAATGGAAATGGAAATGGAAAGCATTGAACACGCCGAGTAGACATAACCGTGGTTAGTCTTCATAACGATTTCGGATGAAGTATAACTACGATAAGAAAGTCATAAAGTCAAGGCAGAAAGAATGTGAATCGTCCCGGACGGGCGTTAATTTCGCAGAGGTCCGCTTGATAAAATAGAGATCACGAAGGTCGAGACGTTGATGAGCAGATGCGTTGAAGTAGTGGGTGGTTGTAAATGTTGAAGTTACAGTAACAAAACAAATTACACTACTATCCCGCAGAAGCCGAAAGGGGGTAGGAACACAGAATCGGAAATCTCATTCCTCCAGACGTTGCCTCCGTTCTTTAACCTGATAACGACCATACCTACCAATAGAATGAAGATATAACTCATCGAGACGGAGACCTGCTGAAGGGCAGGAGCTTGTGGGCCGAGACCGAGGTAGTTGCAAGAAGAACCCTGCTCATACTGGAGCGATGGGGACGGCTGGACCAACACCTGTTGGAAGGTACGGAAAGGGTGTGCTGGCGCACTGACATACACAGCGATTAATAAAAGGCTTAAGGAAGAGAAAAAACAAACTGTACAGCCTGGTCCACGTCCGCGTTTGTGACGCCAGGGGGAAACGCACTGTGACTATATGCGGCTGGAAGAGGTTTCGGTTCAGGGATCACTTCGGAACAATCGATCAAATTGCTAGTGTCCTGTCCGATGACAGCTAGCTTAGCCATGGCACCTGCGAAGTCTTTCATCATCTCATCCTGATTGTTAACATATGATTGCCATGCACAGGCAGTCCGTGGGTCTAAATAATACAGTAGATGACCATCGCTTGCTTGTTAACAGACATGGAGGATACTCACCTCGGGCGAGCTCAGCATCAGACTGGAGACGGATTTCGCCTACGAGTGCTGAATCTGCTTGGCCCTTATGCATTGCACCAGGGTCATGCACACCGCGGAGTTGTACCTCAACGAAGAACTGCGTGTCGAACACACCCGGAGTAGAATCAAAGGGTGCGCCAGGAGCACCAGGGTCTATGTGCTTAGAGGCGGCTATCGAGTGGCTATGAAAGACCCATGAGCCGACATCCTACAGGAGAAACTGACATACTGACGAGGCTAGAAGGGCAATGACTTCGTCAGAGTCGAACCCAGCATCAGCGAAGCGCGCTAGAATGGCATCGGTAGAATCGAATGGCGCAGGAATAGTGCCATCTGGAGCAGGAGCGGTTGCATTGGGACGACCGAGGAGAAATTGTAATCGAGGAGCACCAGGACAGTTGCTAATGCCAACAGCACTAGCGAGTTGGATACTGGGAAGAATGAGTGAGTCATGCATTGGCATCCCGTAGTTGATGAAACACACAAGTCGCCGGGAGAGATAACGCCGCCAAACTGCGAGAGGAACTGTGCTTGGGCATTGACAATGTCGTCGATACCACCGTTGGCAGGATACTGCGTTTCAATGTCCTCAAAAATCATTATAGAGCCATCGGCGCCACCACCACTGAATTCCGAATATGAGCTTCTGTTTGGAATGAAGGAAATGGACGTGCGTACCCAGAGGGACCTTCAGATAACGAAAACCCAATGGCATCGTGGAAACTGAGACGAACAGACGCGTGAACTTCTTTGCCACATTGTCCGCCGAAGAAATTCTCCTGGAGGCTGTCTACGATTGGAAATAACACACAACAGGCGGCATTTGTCGCAGTATGGACACCGTCAGGGCAAGGAACTCGGCGAGTTAAGGCAGCTATATGAGTTTGATTAGACCAGTCTCGAAGGTGACCAGATTATATGAGAACATACCATTGCTCCTACCAGTCAAAACAGCGACGACAACAAGTGTGCAATACTTGAGCAACATTGCGGAAGTGAAGGAAGGTTGAAAGGGTAGTGCGAGGATTAGAGAATGAGAATGAGAGTATCCCATCTCTCGCCGATGTGAATTCGCTCATTTATACCACGCAAAAACTGTTAAGTAATAGATATGGAATGAAAGTCGCAGAGAGGGGCCACCACTAGCTAGCATAGCCACGGTCAATGGAAGTTAAACAGCCGAGGCCTGCGAGTGCACCGACCAAGATCCAATTCTCAACTGCGCGAAAACAAACGGAAATCAAGGTCAAGATACTTCAACTTCAGTCCAACACAGGTGTAGTTGTATGTTCGACATCACATGATGGTACGATGAATCAAGAGACGTCGCAGTATAGAAAAGCCGGGATGACAGTGGCAGGGGCTCTCCATTTCCATTCTATTCGAATATGGTGGTGTTGGATAAAATATGGAGTCGGGTTTTAGCCACTTTTTAGCCGTGTGCCCGGCCCGGCCCGGTTGAGCAGATGCTAACGCCGCTCAAACATTGCAGCCACATGAATGCAAAGATTATCTATGGCACAGCATGGTACGCAATTTTATACATCATTTCAAATCGTAAGCTTATGGTTTGCAGGAAGAAGGAACGAACTACTGCGCTGGTTGTAAGCGCCGTGTTGGCTGGGTTCCGGGCTATAGATACAGGTTAGTTGTCGCCTGTGTAGTACGTCCTTGAGTACGTCATGTGTAAATGAACGAGCCATGATTCCTAGCTTGTCAACCTAGGCACTATCGGTCCGTTATTCTAGACCAATCTTCTAGAGAAACTCCCTCATGGCCGTCGGATACAGTGAGGATCTCGTCGGAGAGGCTCTTCAAATCCTGTACGACAGGCATGGATACAAACGCGAGGATTTATTCCTTCAGACAAAGTGAGTTACAATGCCATGTCAGTTGCGTTGACGATACAATTAGCCATGTGCACTAGATTCACGTCAATCAGTGGGCAAGATACCTCCCAACCTCTACCCTATAACCCTTCGAGTAATATTGAGGCTCAAATCCGGAGCTCCTTGGCAACCTCCTTACGGCAACTGCGTACTACATATCTCGACTCTTACGTCCTACATTCTCCCTTGGAAACATATGCTGAGACACTGGAGGCGTGGCGTGTCCTTGTGGGTTTCCAGGACGAAGGCCGCGTGCGGGTGATTGGTCTGAGTAACACGTACGACCCGAGCCTTCTCGCTCGACTGGGCGAGGATAGCGGCCGCACAGTACAGGTCGTACAGAATCGCTGGTACGAGCGGAACAGTTGGGACCGTGAGGTTGTGGAATGGTGCCGTGCCAACGGCGCACAGTACCAGTGAATCCTGAGTCCGTGGTTCTTTCAGGTACAACATGATAACTGCTGTTGCAGATCATTCTGGACGTTGACCGGCTCACCGAGTCTACTCTCACATCCGGCCACGACTGCCATCGCGAAGGCAAATAATTGCTCAGCTCCCCAGGCCGTGTACCGCTTCGTTCAGTCGCTGGGTATCACACCGCTTTGCGGAACCAAGGACGAGGCACACATGCGAGAGGATCTTATTGCTGAAGAACTCGATAAAGGAGAGGGACATTTCAGTACACTGACCCAGTTTATATGGGGTTAGGAAGTGGAAGAGTAGGTTCATCGTTGGATGTATGAGTAAATGAGGGCTCCGAATGCATATGCCATCTGACATGCGGAGAGGAGATTGGCCTCACAATATCATCATGGATCCAACGTCCAAGCGTTGTCCTTGACAAGTCGCTCTCGCTCCAGAAGGTACTTCCCTTCATTCAAAAAACTCAGAAGAATGTAGCGCAAGATGGATAGATTAACCCACCTTCCTTGTACTTTTGCGACTGGTCCGATGATTTGTGGTAATACCATCCGAGCCTGTCACCGCATCCGACACAAAAGACATCGGCGACGGTGTGGACGCCGGTACTTTGCGGAGTGACAAACGATAAGTATTCTGAGATTAGAATGGTGCTTACAGCAATGGCCGATCCTCTTTGTTACCCATCCTAACGTTGACAGCGGAATGCATCAGGCTGCCAAACGAAACGAGGGTCAGCTTCAATTCCTCCTGCTAGACTGCACATAGACGTGGGACGTACTATCCACGCCCATCCCGCCCAGAGAATGATTTGCTGATAAGTTCATCGTTCAAACCCTAGATGCAGGCGGGTATACTCCTTCAGATGTAGTCCGGACTCGTAAAATGGGAGATGATACTTGCGATCACAGCGGAGCAGTTTGAGCAATAGAAACTCGGGTGACCTTCGAATACGTGAAGAACTTTGGAGGCGCAAGACTTGTCTGCGGAAGGCATGGGGATGTCTCTGGATATACAGCGGAAGTACGGTCTCGCCAAAGACAACCACGCAAGGCAAGCCCCACAGGTGTATCAAGTGACCATAAGGGGGAGTCTGCGGACTGTCTGCGGTTGGCTACAGCCCGGCCCGGATCCCGTCTCGCTCCTCTGCCTACCATCTGGCCAAGATGGGCAAGAGGAACAAAAGCGAATTGCCAAACCCGAGCAACGTCACGAATCGAGACATTCTTCAGAGGCTCAACTTCCTGTACCAGGCTTCTGTATATCTGGAGTCTATCTCGCGCAAAACTGGCGATTCTACCGATACAGGGGCTGGTCCTCCATCATCGCCGGCTATAGGGGAGGCTGATCCGTCGTCAACTACGCCACTATCAAAGGCAGCGAGGAGGAAACGCGATCGAAAGTATCCTAAAGGGCGAATCGTTCGAGCAGCAGATATTGGGCAAGGGTATGTGCGTGCTATGCGATTGATTGGGCAGAAAGCAACAGTGAAAATGTGAGTTAATTTTCGATTGGGCATTTGTGTGCTGCCTGACGTCTGTATCATTAGGGATCCTACCGTGAAGAGGACGTTATGCAGGGGTTGTGATACAGTTCTAATTCCGGGTCTATCTGCTACCGTTCGTGTAAATAGTGCGTGTTTTTCTTCCCCAAACACTCGTGTCGTTCTCACAAACTTTTGATTTGTCGATCCTGTAATCTAGATTCCAATACCCATCGACACGTTATAACCACAACCTGCCTTCGCTGTGAATCCTCACGCCGCATTCCTGCACCGCCTATAGTAGATCCGGGCGCTATCCCTCGAGAAGAAACGACCATGGAGGTTGACAGATCTGGGTCCTCGATCTCGCGTAAGTCTAAGCGCGGACGCGGTCCACCTTCGCGTCCTCCGCCGCTATTCGAGAGAGAAGGACATGTCATATTCCGTGGTAATGTACAGATAGAGCCTAAGCGACCATAATAATTATCACTGGGCATTTTACGATGTAAACCAATTCAGTCGGCTAAATATTGAAGTCTGATTGGTTGGTCGAGAGCAAAGAGCAACTTACTGAGGGATGCGCGCGCGTGCCGAGCTCGGCTCGCACTAAGTTAGGTCACGTGCAAAATGACCTGCCCTAAACACTCGAGATGTATATAACACCTTCGTCCTGCATCTCTACTTTTCTTTAGAACATACTCAGCTAGGATCTTTTGTATAGAAACTAACTCGAGTCTTGCATGTTTACACATGCCACATCCTTCAACTCCAGTCGATGATACCTGCACACACTCGTTATACAGAGAACATGTTGCCCTTTAGGGCAGCTCGAGGACGTTAGGCTCGGCAGCATGGAGGCCTTCGGGCAACCAGCGTACCTTGTCTGCGAGTTGTGTGCTTGTCTGATGGAGATCTATTGGATTGTGTTCTGCATTCTCATTATAGTGAAATAGATCATTGGTCTGTTTGTTTTGTCGTTAGGGTATGTGCGTCGAGAAAATTTTATTGGTTACGTCATCCTTTGTTGGCTCCCCAAGACTGAGACCTGCTCAATCCTCGGAATGGCTCTCAAAATGTTCAGATGGTAAGGTGGCTCTCATTACACCGTGAATAGCTCAGTATTACGCCGAATTAGACATGTGCCATTAACTTGACTAAAATCTCTTTTACTGTTCTCCTCCTCCATGCGGTTCCATTATTTTCAACGCTTGTAGGTACCCGAGGAGCAGTTGCCATGAAAATTACACTAGCCATCATCTCATCCTCCGGCCCATCACGTACACGCAGTCGATGCGACATGACACGTGGCACGACCTTCGCAGCATCAACCTCAGAAACATCCCATTTCGTCCGAGGGTCGAAGTGTAACCAATCCGCCTCAGCGCCTAACGCCACAGATACCGGCCGCCGTGTTGACGCCGTGGTCGACGACCCTTGCTCAACGCAATGCAGGTGGACTGCTACATCCGCACCATCTGGGTGGTGAAAAGAAATAGTGCTACCAGCTGCAGACGTAATTGAGGCTGTAGCGGTGCGCTCGATGAGCGCAGAGCCCACGTCGCCTGCACCAAGTACACGATGTGCGCGCACCAATGCCTCCGCATCTTCCACTGCGCAAACGCCGAGCAGCGTCCCGTCGAGCTCATGGTGGTGCCGTGCGGCGGAGATCAGGTCTGCGATGTAGAGTCGGATCGACGGGTGGATGCTCACGTATTCCGGCGTGCTGAAGGAGCGGAGACGAGGAAGAAAGTCCCGTGGGAGGACGGGGTCGGGGCTGGTTGGTTGTGTTGGTGTGAGAGACAGGGAAGCGGACTGTGTACCGGAGAAGTCGGGAGAACGATATGTGGCGTATGACTCTCGCGTACTGGGATGCAGTGCAACGGCTACGCTTAGCGAAAACTTGTCGAGCTGCGCGGAGGGTTTACAGTATAAGGTTCTGTGAAAAGAGATGAGGCCCTGACTTGGAGACGCACCAAGCTTTTATAAATAGGTGGTCGCTCGCGTGGGTCGAATGAACATACATAAACAAGTATAAAATCCTGGGGAAGTTCCCTAAACGAGGGTTCAGCGCCATCTAGATCCTCATCAAAGGCGACGCGTCTCTCCAGCAGGGTACGGAGTAGTGCGCGATGACACGGCACGCTACAGTGCTCAAGCCCAGTCAGCACAAGGGCCGACGGTAGCATTGAGGTCTCCGGCCCCTGTTGTACTCGTAGATATTCAACCTCGACTGCTCCCGATGAACTGGAACGTGTTGCCGTCATGTTGAACGGAGGAAGTCGTGGCGGCCTGAATTGCACGTCTGGACGTTCGCCCGGAGACGTGGGAGACGTGTCAGGTGATGAAGCGGTTGGTTCGCTGGACTGCCGTCTGTGACCTTCCGAAGTACGCTGTGAGCGTGGGCGTTTGGCACGCCTTTTAAAAGAAGTGTCTGATTTCCCTATCGCTCCTCCTTGACACGGAGAAGAGAAGAGGGATAAGATGAAGGATGAGGGTGACACGTCTGACGGCGGCACTATCTTGTGTTTGTGAGCCGTGTAGCCAAGTACGTCTGTTAATATCTGGCGGGCATAATGAGCTCATACCAGAAGGAAAGGGAGGAGGTGGGTAGAAAGAATCTACGCTGAGAAACAGCAGAGCTGTCACCCACTAATGAACAGACCAGTGTGAGGTTACTTACAAGGGCCGCCAAGCTATGAACGATGGTGACGTCCTCGTCTTTTGCTCTCAGCAACACGTGTTTATTGCCCGCCATGACAGAGAGTATGATGGATTGGAATATGACAGGATCCAGGGGGACACCTGGGGCAGTTGAACGAATGAATCTCAGTACCGAAACGAAGAAGTCACTCGTCCCCGGAACGCCCAGTTGCGGTGCAATGTTCTGAGGTAAATCAGGGTCATCATGGACGGGGGATGTATCGCTCATGGCGTAAGGGTCAAGTGACGGGAATGATGGGCCACCGAAAGAGACGCAACGCACGTGACATGCTAGATCCCCCAAATGAAAGGGTTTCCCTCTCCCCGGTAATTCTCGTTGTTCGCGAACTCCTCCTTATACTAGCCGGGCCTCCCGCCTTCCTTCCCTCCCCCCCCTCCACGCGGGGCCTTCCCTTACCTACCGGTGTGGGTTCGTGCATGGTCCTTGACGAGGTTTTTTGGTTCCCCCTCAGTTCGAACGCGTAATTTGCTTTGCTTCGATCCGATCAGGCAGCATTCCACCATCCCTATCTCATTGCATTTTTCCTGCCTAGCAGATGGCCGACCTTCTCACAGTAGTCCCTGGCTCACGTCGTCCCATTCGCATCGACTCGACGGGCGTCGTTGTCAATATCGCAATCCAAGGATCGGACCATTCCTCAGCTTCGTCCAAAATAGGCACAAACTCGTCAACCTCCCGCAGGAAGCCGCAAACCACGTACAGATCCCCCTCTTTGCAGTTTCCGAACGATTTGTGCATCGAGCGCTCTGGTCATGGTCATTGTGTCCATCATTCCCCATCGGGTCACGGTCCGCATCCGGTGCCAACCGCGCGTTCCTCTTCACATGCGTCACCTGCTCACGGTGGCGCAACCGCCGTTCCTGCAATAGTCAAACCGAAATACCCAATGAAGCCACCTCTGCCCATTTATCACCCACTCGGTCGACTGGCGCTCTCACTTCCCCAACTCGATTTCAGCGCTCACCCGCAGAGTTCATTGAGTCAGGCTGACGATGCATCGCGCGGCGGTGCTTCGCGGTCTCGCCGGCCCGCTAATAGAGTTCGCGATGCCACTGACACGGATAGCGTAGATGCTGGTATGCCTCTCACCGTGCCTGGCGACGCGCAAGCACCCCCGGAAAAGCCGAGCCCGCGCAAGAGGCGCAATGGTGGACAAACTGGTTCCCGTCGCCGCCGCCGTGACGCCGACGATGGCGATGCGACGTATCCCGCAAAGCGCACGCGTGCTAATCGCGCTCACCCCGTGCCTCCTTCGGAAGGCGGCTCTCCGGGCAATGGTGGGGCGGACGCAGCGGACGTGGAAGGGTCTGAGGAAGCCATGAAGGCTCCTGAGAGACGTTCGACGCGTTCGCGCGTTGCGGCGCAGGCAAAGCCACCTGTACGAAGGAACTCGAGCGCGAGCGATAGGACGCAAACGTCCGTGTCCGTGTCTATCGCTGGTAGTCAGCCGAGGAAAGATGACGTTGCTAATCCCGTTGTTCGTTCATCGGTGACGTCATCCGGTCAAGCTGAAGCCGTGCCGGTCCCCAAAGAAGAGCCGCCAACGCAGAGTGGCGCTCAGACCTGGGTGTCCGCACAGGCGAAAGTTTCAGAGACTCAGCCTGCTTCGAAAATGGATGTGGACGAAGCTCCGCGTGGTACGGAGGATCCGGGGCTTGGCTCTTCTGTTGCCGTTGGTACGTCGTCGAAGCCTGAAGAAGACGAGGGTAATGATGAGGCTGGAACACGTTTACCTTCCTCCTGACCAAAATGTACGATCTCATTGGCAGTAGTATTTGGCTTTTCCCTTGCACCTTGCTTTCATTGGGCGTCACAGAAACAGTAATATCCTTGTTATGGTCGTCTTGTTCTGCCTTCCTATCGACCCAGTTTCTATTTATGTACTGGATATTTGTACATTACAACGTGACTACGTGTAGTAGCTTTAGTACAATTCTGCGCTTTCGAGCTGGCCGGGAGTGGTTGATCCGAATCTGCGCTATGCTGGTCGCGAAGCAGCTCTGTAATTATTAGGCTTTCACGTGAATTCTCGGCTTCCTTTGCCGGATACGCAGGAACATAACTCGAAGTACGAAGTACTTTTCCCAAGAGCGCGATGAAGAATGAATCTGACACAACTTTTTCCTTGCTTGCAAAAAGGTACACAGCATCCGAGTCAGCGCGACACAGGGTGCAAGGAGGGCTAGGGGTCATCGTGGAACCTAATAGCATGGCCATATGGCGTGCCAGCCTGAGCATGGACCAGCAGACAGCCTCGGGCCAGTGGACCAATAGATATAGATGACCAGTCACGGTGACCAGATCGAAGAGAAACCAATGACAGGCTGAGATCGCATGGCAGGAAACCGGTGAATCTGCGACGAATCTGCGTAGATCTCTACGCTACGATACATCAACCAATGGCACAATGATTGCAATGGTCACGAGACATGCAACGAATGCAACTGTATCCACATTCAGCTACCACGATCAGACAACTCGCTCGGAGCCTTTTTGTGTCACCACACGGTGACGGTGTCCATCTCAATCTCAATGTGAAAGCTTCAGGATGCCAACAAACTGGTGGGCAGCTCGCGCTGTAGCATATTCTGGGAAATATCAATATTTATAGCTTTGTATCCTGGGAGAATTCTTCGTCATCGGTTAAACCTATTTGTGGACTATACTTCACTCTCTCCCAACTCGCTTAACTCGCTCAATGGACTTCCTCAGTCAAATTCTCTCCTCTTGTAATGTCTGAAAACCCATCAAGCGAGTTCTTTTTACGTTTTATTGGTTTTCTTCTATACTGACCCGCTCGTATACCCTTCTAGTCGATTATTGGGATGCGCATGTTCATTCCCCGGCCTTCGACAAAGAATGCGATGCGCAGTCCAAGCGTCTTTCGTCTAGCTCCAGGTCCAGCGACTCCTCCGAGCGTATCAGGACGATGATTCCTCCGGCATGACTCATGTCCAGTCCTCACACGATGTCCCCAAGCTCGAGAAGCACCTTTATTACTTCGGTCTCCGCGGCAACAGACACTTTGGCCCCAAGCTCATCTTCAGGACGTCTACGGATGTCTTTACGCCGCCTACTGGGCCAGAGCACGACCCTCGCGTTATGCAGCTTCTTGGCGTCTACGACCACAACAAACTGGGCCAGGACAACCTTTGGGCAACTATTCGTGAGGAGGTTCGTGACCTTCTCGAAGCGTAGCATTCTGCGGACTGACATTCGTTCCAAGGTTGTTAAACTCCTCGACAATCGAAAGATCCAGCATACCTCCGTTGACCTCGCCCGCTTCAGGTGGGACGAGCAGAACACGGACGGCGGCAGAGAGACAGTTACCAGTCGCGTCACGATCTGGGTCGGAGTGCTGCCAGACAGTACCACCGGCGACGCCGCGTTCGAGTCCTCTCAGGGCATCCTCCAACTCCTCAAGCAATACGACATTCACGACATCGACGTGGCGTATCGTGAATCGGTGGCCCAGCCTCTACATGCAAGGGACGTTAGGCTTCTATTTCCGAGTCGATGATGATCTCTACGGCGTTACGGCACGCCATGTGCTGTTCCACGCGGACCAAGGCAATAGTTCTTACACCTACGTCGGTAGTTCGTTTTTTCGAGAAGATGAGCGCAATTCTGACTACACCTACCTAGCCGGGCCCAAGAAGGAGGTCGTCCTTATGGGCAACAGAGCCTTCGACGACTTTCTGGCATCCATTCAGGCCAAAATCGGCAACCTGAACAACACTGTCACCGTCTCGGAGAAGTGCGCTGCGTCGTACAAGAGGAAGGCCACTGCCGGTAACGCGCAAGCGGCAATAGACCTGGCGGCCACCGAAAACGACATGGAGAACAGAAAAGAGGCGATCGAGGCCCTCAAGACGTTCTTCGTTACGATGAAGAAGGACTGGTCCGAGGTGAACGACCGCATCATTGGACACTTTGTCTGGGCACCTCCGATCACTGGCCTTAATGCCCCTCACGGCTACACCAAGGATGTTTGCGTCATCAAGCTCGACAAGAAAAAATTCTGGCCGAACTTCATGGGGAACGTCATTGACTTAGGTGCGTGCTGATCCCGTCTAACTATAGGTGCCTAATCTAACTGTTCGTATTCCAGGCACTGAAATCGACTCCGGCACGTTTATGAGCTTAATGTACCCTCGGGACGACGCGCAATCCGAGTTCGACTACCCTGAGGATCGTCTTTTCAAGCTCAGAAGCATTCTCACCGCCGCTCAGATAAGTCAACCCAACAATCAGGACTTGAAGGGCGACCCCGTTTGATTCGTGATCAAACGCGGTCACCACGGTCACCACGATTGGTCGTCTTACTGGGTTCGAGTCTCATCAGCGCCGCTACAGCCATGTCGGCACCTTCGATTCCGTTGAAGCCGCAGTTTACCCCTACGACAACGACTCTGGTCCATTCTCCAGAGGCGGGGACTCTGGGGCCCTTATCACCGGTCCCGAAGTCGAGTTCACTGCCCTCCTCACCGGTGGCACTGGTCCGACCGACTCGTCTGACATCACCTACGGCGCCCCGATGTACTGGCTCTGGAAAGACGTCATCAAGCCCCAGCTCCCAGGTGCCAAACTCTACTTCGACCTCCCCCAGAACTAGGTTCGTCTCTTTCTTCTGTCTTATGTCCTTAGATTTATAACTGACAACGTTAATGTCAAGGCCTTCGCGAGACGTTCTCGCATCGTTTTTTCCATTACGACTGCTCCCAGCTCTCCCATCCCCCACACTCCTTATCTTCTGCAACTCGTTCTCGTTTCTTGGCGTTCTGTTATGTATTGGTTGGGCTAATGGCGCAGACAGGTGCTTTGATCGTCGAACGACTGTTCAGGTTCGTCTCTCTCGTCCGTCTCGTCTTTTCACACTCATAACTAACGACGTTCTGCAGCCTTGGCCTTGGCGAGCCGTCTTGCAATCTGTTCCTGCGACTTCTTCCCCTTCCGCTATGCCCCGTCTCCTTTCCTTGACTCCCCGTTCTGTGCTCGCTGGTCGTTGGTGCAAACGTGTGTTTTCGACGGTTGGAATCGCTGTTCAAGTTCGTGTTCTTTCTTCCCTCTCGCTCTTTCATACCGATGACTGACGACCTCGACGTCTAGCGCTTCGCCCAACCCGCACGTTTTGTTTATCGCCTCGACTTCGTCGTCATTCTCTCCCGCTCGTAATCTATTGGTTGATTGTTGGTGTTGGACGGACGCTTGGAGCGGTGAACCGCTTGCCTTCGTGCGTTTCTCTCCCATACCTCGTTCTTGTCGTACTTATATCTAACGACCTTGACGTCTGGGCCCTGGATGTGTGTGGACTTGTCGTTCAGGTGTGTCTTGTTCTTCTTCCATTCCCCGTTCCGTCCAGCTAATGGCTTTCGTCGATGATTTAGGCCTTGGACTCGCGGGCTCGTCGTGTTTCTCCCCTCCCGTATCCCAACTCGCTTGCCTCTCCCGTCGTATACACCCCCCACTCAGTTACTCTCTGTATGCCAAATGGACATTATCTTTGATGTTGCTTAAATCGTGCGTGATAAGTAAGCTGAAGTTCGATGCGCAGATTACGGCGTTTGAATCTCCGACGCCGTGCAGCATTTCAGTCTCTTCTCGTCAACGTCCTTGACACTCCATGAATCGACGTTCTCTAACGACTTCATCTTAGAACTTCGATCGTACTTGGCCTACGACGAGGCTCTGAAGGTATGACGTTTACAGTGTTTTCCTCTCAGGTCTCTCGTAAGTACCTCGCCCTATGCATGAACAACCGACCGTGGAGAGAGATGTTAAGTCTTCATCAACCGTACGAGCACCTGGTACGTATAACGACGTCGATAGACGGGATTCCACGTCTCTGTGCACGTTACTGGAGAGTGTAATTCACGGTACGCATCTAGTACACATAACAACTCATCAGAAACGAAACCGTCTCTCTGTAATGGCCACGACCGAACGACTCCGACTGTCTGCCTTGCGTGCGTTTCTCATCCTTTTCTCCTTTCCGATGCTGTTGCTGACTACCTATCAGGGATTAGTCGGTACATCCGACGCTCAGAAATATTCGAGTTTGCGTTTTTTGGATGCTAGCGCGTTTCACGTCATCATCAACCTGTTCTCTGCAGTCTTACGCATACGGTACGTGCTCTCGTTTTTTGTGGTCGCTGACACAAAAATAGGTATCTGTAGAGCTCAACGCTCGTAGTTCAAGCGCATTACATTGAAGGGTTAAAGAGTGCGTTGCCCCACTATGTTCAACGTCTGTTAAGTCTGTTAAATTTGTCTAATATTGTGCGTGCAGCCGTCTTGGCTTGCAGTAATCGGATGTCTGTCGCTGAGTTAGAACCCCCCAAAAATAGGAGGTGAGACGTTCGAAAGATGGTGTCCTGGGCGGCGAATAAAAGATGAGTAATCCCATTTATCCGAATCTGCGCTATGCTGGTCGCGAAGCAACTCTGTAAATTATTACTTCACATGAATTCTCGGCTTCCTTTGCCGGATACCCAGGAACATAACTCGAAGTACTTTTCCCAAGAGCGCGATGAAGAATGAATCTGACGCAACTTTTTCCTTGCTTGCAACAAGGCACATAGCGTCTAGAGTCAGCGCGACACAGGGTGCAAGGAGAGCTAGAGGGGTTAGAGGGGTCATCGTGGAGCCTAATAGCATGGCCATATGGCGACCAGAGAAACCAATGACAGGCTAATATACACCGTGACAGCAAAAGGATGCTTAACATGAACGTCTTCAGGCTGATCGCATGGCAGGAAATCGGTGAATCTGCGATGATTCTGCGTAGATCTCTACGCTACTTTGGTCGTTACGATACATTGAATCAAAAGACAACGCTCATCAACAAGAATGCAAACAATGGAACTGAACTGGAACGATCCGCGATCTGATTCCCGTTCAGCCACCCACAGATCAGATCAGACAATTGAACTCGCTCGGAGCCAAATTGGCGTTCTCAACGTGAAAGCGACAACAAACTGGTGGGCAGCTCGCGCTGTAGCATATTCTGGAAAATATTTATAGCTCTGTATCCAACAAGAGTCAAGGGCTCAGCTCGGCTTTGTCGGCGAAATTGGCCCTGTTTTGTGTGTTCCCTTCATTGCCAATTGTCTACGAGAAACTCGACCCATTTTGGGCTGTAACCCATCATCTCATTGGACACACACGTTCAGGGCTTCCACGTATCCACTTTCACTTGAGCATGAACGTATGAACTTCCGGACGGCCGGGAGAGACGATTTTTGGTGACCGGCGATATATGCATATACGTCGTATTGACATCCATCGCAAAGCAGCCACATGGTCCCTCGTGGATACTAACTCTAATTGGAGTTCAATGTCATGAAGTCTCCTGCTCTTGGTCCTTTTCCCGTGGTGTACAATACGTCGTCCTCTCGCCATCGGTCACGCGTCTTCAACCCCGTTCGATTGTCTCCCTTTGGCTTTCAAGTTTTATACTCTCCCTCCCTCTAGTCTTGGAGGAGACGGTGAGTTCTTGAGCCCATGGAAGAATATCCTCGGGACAGTGCTCCCTACCTCGATTTGGACTCATCCTCCTCAGACCTCGGTCTCCAAGGTGACGTGTGTTTTCTGTTGGATTGACTTTAGTCTGACTGGCGGTGCTCTAGGAAATGCTGCAGATTTCGATACCGCGGATCCGGCTGCTCCCAAGTCTTTCATGGCACTGACGCCTGTCGATGTGCACGGAGAGAACTCGCAGTCTTTGGAGAAGGCGTCCAAAAAAACGCCATTTTACAAAAGGCGCTGGTTCTTGATCTCTCAGGCCATTGCGTGTCTCGTCGGGATTGGTCTTCTCTTCGTGCTGTTGTTTCCTGTTGTCAAGGCTATTGCTCAACATACTGTGGACGATTCGAACCTGAACGTCGACAGGGTGGTGATATCAGAGCCGACCAATACCTCGTATGTTCCGTTTCCCGAGGCTCCTACTAGCATCACACTTAATGGCCTGCTGCGCTATTTAGCTTCTCACTCCGTATGGACGGTTGGGTGAATAACTACTCTCTGATCTCTGGCTTAAAATTACGCTTGCTTATTTCCCCATTAAGGTTTCACACGCAGGTATCTTCTCGGCTCAGATTAGCTTCACACAACCCCTGTACGTTTCTTGGGTTAATGCCTCCGAAGAGCTTCCGTTGGGCCTTTTCAACCTCGAGCCCCTTTATGTCAAGAAGAAGCGCGCATATATCAACCAGACAGCCGATTTTACAATCACGGATCAAAGCGCATTCGGGCGATTCACTCAGCATATGATCACGTCGAACAACTTTACTTGGCGTCTGCGAAGCGATGACCTACACGTGCGAGCGCTGAAGTTCCCGATTTCTAAGGGTGTGAGCTTCAGAAAGGACCTGCACTTGAGCGGTGCGTGATAGGTTGAACCCAAACCAAATGATGATTTATATTAGGAAACCTAGGCATTAATAGCTTCGAAGAGAATGTCGTTCTCAAGAAGTTCCAACTACCTAGCGACAGTCCAGAGGGTGGCATCAACTTCTACACCGTAACCACATTGATGAACCCCAGGCACGTTACAATGTTTCGGCTCCACATGCCACCCTCACATGGGAGTTTTTAGCCCCTTCCAGCTGAATTTGGGTACCGTCGTGTTCAATCTGCTCTATGACAACGTTTTTTTGGGACAGGGCACGGGGACAAATACGACTATTGTAGGCTCTCTTTCCTCCAGATTCTGTGGGTCCATCAACGCGCTCACGTGACCTTAGGTTCCGGGTCATAACGACATCGCGCTGTCGGGCCGACTTATTCCGCACAACGGCTCCGAGTCTGAGCTCGCGGTTGTTGGGCGACTCTTCACCCAATACATCAACAGTAACACGTCGCCCGTAGTTGCACAGGGCGTATCCACTCTACAAAATGATAACACGAGCATTTCATGGCTGAGTGGGGGGTTGCAGGCACTTAGACTGAATGTGCCATTCAAGAGTCCAACTCCGATTAATCTAATCAATAGTATCAGTATTGGTAGTTTATCCCTTGCGTTCTCCGAGGCTCAGCCATGGTCCCCGGTAGCAAATAGCCACAGTGTCCAAGCCTCGATGTGTCCGTCATCTCCAAATTATGGGCGTTTTGTCAGCTAATATTCATTTGACCCAGCCCTTCCCTTTGGCTTCGATATAGAAGTTGGACAAATCAAGAATTCCTTTAATATCTCAAAGAATGGATCCACAGTATGTGGTCTGACGACAGTTAGTATCTGTGGTGGCACTCAGTAGTGAAGCCTGCTGACATCCGCGGCACATATACTAGCCTTTGGGTGCCTCTTCATCCGACATTCACGTCCTAAATTCGACGAATACGGAAGGTTCTATAAATATCGTTATTAATAACAACCCGTTCTCCGTTTCGGACGAGAGCAAATCTCATTTTTCTGCCTTTAGTAAGTTCAGACACTCCCGACCTACAGTAGGCTTGTAGGCGCTCATCGTTCTTTTATATCAGACGCCGAGTTGACGGATTTGGACTACGAGCACTTTCAGCTCGAGGGCCATGCGAGCGCGATCGCTAATATTAGCATCGGTACTCTCACTCTAGATCCTATCAAGTTCAATGTCTCCTCGGGGTTGTGGGGTTTGAAGGGCCTCCAGGGGCTGGTGAGTATCGACGGTGTCGATGTTCTTGGTGGCACACAGGACGCGCTTTTGCTAGCTACCAATGTGACCATTTTCAATCCATCAAACCTTAACCTCGGCATAGGGGATTTGGGTACGCGTTATGTGTACTCTAAAAGTGTAGTGGAAGATGACTATTCGATTCAGTCCTCCAACTGCTCAAGGACAGATCACTGGTGGGAACGACACTCATGCCAAACTTGACTCTTCTCATCGGTAATAACTCGGTGGTGGCAAATACCATTTTCTCCGTGAGACCACTTTCCTTTGCACTTGCCTCTTCTGACCACTCAAGTTACTTCACAGCCTAACAATAGTCCTGAGGGTCAAGAAGTATTGGTCAACTTTGTCGGAAAGAAGGGTGAGTAAATTCTCGAGAATTCGTGTAGCACCATCGTTGATATGTCGACAGATTCGCTGGTCACCATTGCCGGCTATAACGAAAGCACTAACATTTCCCCCCTACTGCAGGCGTTCGAGACAATCAACCTGAACGTGACACTTCCTGGCCTGAAGACCGACCTTCTCTCCAGCGCCGCGCTAACTGGTGAGTCCCCCCGGAACTTCTACTGGCCTTGATTAATCATTCGTTTAGTATTACCTACTACTGGACATGAGAACAATATCGCTCGCGTCTCAGTCACGCTTATGAATCCCTTCACTGCTGGGTTGATGATTACCGGCGTCCGCTCCAACGTAAGCATGCACGGCATCCCGCTTGGTACTATCAAGACGACCACGAACTTTGCGACCGCGGGGAGGTCTACAACTAATTCACCAGACCTGGACCTCGAAATGAATATGGACCCTGCTGCGCTGTTCACGGTCACGCGTTCATGTGCCGTTGTGGCAGGTTTAAGCACCGAGCAGTTGGACGGAGTTGTGGGACTTGGAGGATATAAATACCTACAGACAACGGCTGAAGATAGTCCGGTTGCAAGCCCAAAGAAGCGGGGTAATATCTATACGTAAGTGATGCTGACCTTCCGCCTCACCGTGACAGTAGTTCTCATCATGAGTCACTTATAGTGGGTTTAATCTCCCGAACTTCGTCGATCAGGCATTCACACAGCTACACTCGGACGTCCAACTCGAAGTGGATGTACAGATCGGTAATTGTCTTTCCGTCTGGACTTTTGACGGTCGGCGATCCTGAATCTACGGTTGTAGGGGATTACAAGACTACCTTGCAGTATATCCAACCTACCGTTCCCACGAAGACCGATGATACTCTCAACCTTCTCCTGCCCGTCCTCGCAAAGCCCATCGTACAGAAACTTGTATCTGGTTCTGCTCTAAGGTGAGGAAATCGGGAATTCGCCACTTGTGTCTAGGGACTAAGAGTTATTGATGTAGCGTGGATAACGTCCTGATCACAAATCCGACCTCTAATTCGTTTGGAACGAAGCTGTCAGGATCCATCTCCCAGGCAGGACCATGTATGAGCATCGACCTGGGTTTTGATCATTGTTTCTAACAAGGCTGCAGTTGACGCAGAGATATCTTTCGGCACCGGCCTTACGGTTGCATGGTCCGGTCAACCTCTGGGGAACATAAAGATGCCGAATATCAGTATCACCGGGGATTCTGGGGCAATGTTTGAAGTGGACACCACCTTTGAAATCACCAGCGTTGACCACCTGACAGAATTTACGAAGGTGAGTAATCGATGATGCGTATAGTGTGTCCCCTGTTGAGCGAGCCGGAGAAAGGCCTTACTCACGCAGGACAAATTCGACTGGGTCATCTCTGGCGAAAATCTTAGTGGTGAGTTGCCCCTCTCTATTATGTCTTAATCAAGCACCAATTCGGTGTCTAGTCTCCGCTATAGGTCAGAAAATTTGAGAGCAGATGATTGCTTGTGACGCTGATGTGTCGTTTTCTCAAGGGATCACCGTCTCCGGTGTCTCATTTCCCGGAAAGACCGTCACCTTGAAAGGGTTGAATAACCTAAAGAATGGCGTCACAATCAAGTCGTTCGACCTACCAGGTAATGAACCTGCAGGTGGCATTCACTTGACGCTTGATACGACCATCACAAATGTGAGCCTTAACTGGTTGTCTCCAGCAATTCTTTTTACCTATATGCTTGACAGCCTTCACAAGTTGGCATCGCTCTCGGCGGCATCGGTTTCCAAACTTACTTTGGGAACTCGAATATTGGTCCGGTTGCATCATCCGGTTCAGTCATACTGGCGCCGCTTTCCACGTCGTCGTTGAGTTTTACTGGTCGTCTTATCCCTCAAACTCAACAGTCTGGGCTTTCGGATGTCTCGACCATTTTCAATAACTTTATCCACGGTCTAGACAGCAATGTCTCTGTCCACGGAGATAATGCTGGACCTCAAGACGTGAGCGCAGCAGACTGTACTATGAACTGCAATCCGTACTGATCGTGACGTTAGGTTGCGTGGCTAAACGACGCTATCAAGAGCCTCGTCGTTGAGACTGTCCTTCCTAATCGAGGGCGGCTCGACATAATCAAGTCTATCGAGCTCAACGAACTCGAATTGCTTTTCACGGGAGGCACCGCATACGATCCAGCTACCAGCACCAATGACTCCACCGTGGTCTTCACCCTGCCGTTCGATTTTCCGGTAGACATTAAAGCGCTTGGGACAAACATCAGTGTCTCGGCTGGTGGCGCTTCGTTTGCGGAATTGGCTATACCGAAGGAGCTCGTCACGACGAACGTTCAGCAACGTATCATCCACTTGGCATTCTCGAATGTGCCTTTTGCGGTGTTCGGCGGCCAGCATAACGCGTTCCAACAGTTCCTGGCTTCAACGACTATGTCGACGACTGAAACAATGACGCTCTCTGGGAAGGCGGTCACGGACGCGTACACCGCTGTCGGGTTGCTGTCCCTTAGTGGCATCGAGTTCTCAGTCAACACATCGATTGCCGGATTGCAGGGTCTGACATCGAAGCCTTCGTTAGTCACGTCTCTTGACGTAAACCACGGCTTTCCGGATTACTTGCTTATAAAGGCCAACTCCTCGTTGTTCAATCCGAGGTAAGATTACGGGATGTTTTGATCTTACAACGTACTAATAATCGACGTCCCAGTAATATCACACTTGGTGCGCTTGAACAGTTTACGAGATGCCAGTGTGGTATTTTGACGACTACTTGCAGGTGCCGGAGACGTCGACTTTAGCTTGTTTTTCCAGTGAGTAATTCCCATCATGATGATTTGGTAGACAACAAAGTTCTCACGCGTACTTGTAGGAATCAACAAATTGGCACGGCTCTTCTGGTGCGTTGGGATGAACTTGGCCGGCAGAGCCGTATTGATTATCGTACAGAGTAATCTCCTCCTGCTACCTGGGAACGGCTCATATCCGATAGGCGCGCTCCGTTGTGCCCCAACACATGATACCCATGCTGATCGACTTTGTACAGATGTTCATTTCCAACCGCAAGGCAGTGCTGTATCAGCCGGCCAGGCGTTGCTCGAGAATTACCTACAGGGCGTCACATCGGCTACCACCATTCAAGGCTCGCAAGGGTCAACAGCAATCGATTCGCTGAAAGTTGCTTTATCCGACCTTCGTCTCACTCCTGTCGAGATCCCTGCTTTGCATCAAAACTTGATTACTTCGGCCGCTTTAGAATTGCCCACTAATATCGCGCAAACCGAGATTGCTTATGTCTCCTTCACTGTCGACAACCCTTTCACTACAAACATTAACATCTTGGAGGTTACGTCAATTGTCACATATGAGCAGCTTACTATTGGCAAAATTGATCATGTCGACCTCACATCTTCCCCGGTGCACGCCAACGGTCATTCGAACACAACTTCACCACAGTTTCCATTCAAGTTTAACTTGGATCCGCTCACAATCATTAAGCTGCTGCTCTCTGGCGCACAAATCAATCATGTTGATCTGGGGCCTCTTGTCGAGCTTCTAAAGATCGTGGCACAGAATCCGAACTACCATCCTCTCGTACGTCGAGACCGGATAGACACACAGTATGTGGGCTAAATTCACGTAGATCACGACCAGCGTAAACATGGAAGCGCCTACCTGTGTCAGGTTAGGCATCTCTCTGAGTAATCGCACAATACTTACATCTTCGCTCAGTGGAAAGCAATTCGACGTAGCCGATGTCATCCTTAACTCTCTCAAGAACCTTAAGGTGACATTGGACATCGACAGTCAGGTGAAGATCGATGAATGTAAGCTTTCTCCTTCGGCGTCGCGGCATGAAGTAATACCATACAGATCCCACTGCGCTCGCCTTCAAGCAGTTCAACGTGACAGCAGTTGTGAGTTGGCTACGCGCGTCACGCTTCATTTGGCTAAGATGATCTCGTAGACGGACAAAACTATTCTCTACTTGATTGGTACCATTGCTCCACCAATTGTACAAACCCTTGTAGACGGCGCAAACCTCACCTTCAGCGCAGCTAACATCACGTAGGTCGCTTTATAAGGCAGAGAATTTTATCGCTTAGTTTATTAGGAATCTCTCGGACGGTGGATTCGACTTGGAACTGCAGGGCGCGTTAACTAACATCGGACCTCTAGATGCCTTCATCGAGTTTAAGGAGCCAGTCACGTAAGTGTTCGATGCGCATATCTTGCTACATTTCTCATGCCTGAATTGCGACTAGCGTCACCTGGGAAGGACGTGACATCGCAACCATCACCCTTCCTTCAAGTACGTCTTGTCTTGGTTCGAATAGGTGCATGTTTGATGGTTATCAGTTTGTGCCGCTGCCAATGCTGGAGTTCCCAACTATCACGCTAATGCCCACCTCACAATTACCGACGATGAACAGTGGGTCATTGTATACCTTTTTTGGGTGGTAAAACTTACAGTGTTGTCTCTAGATTCGCCTCGTTCGCCACGTTCCTTCTGCATAACCCCAGCTTCACTTGGCTGATTCACACGAATAAGCTCCGGGTTACCGCCCTCGGCACGATCTTCGATGGCGTTTCCCTTAGCAAGAACGTTACTTTCAAAGCCTTTGATGGTCTCCCCGGCGTGACGATCAGCAACTTTGAGCTTCCATCCGACGATCCTGCAGGAGGAATCCACATCGAGATGGATTCACTCATACCGTCGCCTGCTCGTTTGTATCATTTACGGTTTTGGTGTTTACATGAGCTCACCCGATTTTCTAGAGCTTGGTATTGATCTGGGTAGGGTTGGCTTCCAGGCATCCTTCGAAGGGACAGTGATTGGCCGTATGTTCCTTCTCATTTTTCTCGGCAGTACGCCCCCATAACCATCCATGGTAGCTTTGTCCACCACATTTTTGGCTCTTGCACCAGAGTCTGTGACTAAGGCTCATCTATCCGGCCGTATCACACCCAAATCAGGAGATGGGCTAGCTGTCGTTGGAAAGCTCTTTACCCAGTTTCTTGCGGGCCAAAACCAGACTCTGAGCGTCCAAGGCGACACTGTGCAGCCTTCTGGTGGCGCTGCGGTTGGCTGGCTGAGCGACGCCTTTAAGACCCTCACATTGCAAGTCATCCTTCCCGGACACATTTACCAAGTGGGTTTTTGTCATACGTCGAACGCCTTACAATTACTAACGGTGTGATGAAGGTTATCAACTCAATTACAATATCTGACCTTGAAGTTATCATGACAGAGCAGAGTGAAGCGTTCGCACCGCTGGCGAGCTCCCAACACATCCTTGCAACTTACAAGAATCCATTTGGGTTCTCATTACAAGTTGTACAAGCTGCAGAGGACATCATTCTTGGAGAAGGTGGCCAGAATGCTGCCGAAGTATGTTCTTTCTCTCCTTATTATCTTCATGCTCTGATGTGAATGTCTTGACATAGCTTAAGCTGCCACGTTCCAATACCGTTGGCGGCATATCCACCGGGAACGTCGCAGATCTCGAAATTTCCTTCTCGAGGCAGCCTCTCCAGTCTTTAAGCAACACAGTTTTTGCCGCATTCTTTGCGGCTGTCACTGACACACAAGGTATCGAGTTCGAACTCAAGGGCTCTGTAGACGTTGTGGCGAGAACAACAATTGGGGATGTACCTATATCTAAGATCCCCTTCAATGTTACGTCCGCTCTGAAAGGTAAGCCCCCCAATTATTGGATATTTCTGTCTGTGTCAATGGCAGCTGCGTACGTAGGCATCAATAGCTTTGAACGTACTGCCAGTCTCGGCAACGTCAGTATTGCAGGAAGCGGCGGCAGTGGTGGAAACCAATTCATCAATGCCGACCTCACAACGACTCTGCAGAACCCATCCAATATCTCGCTCCAGACCAATGACCTGTCCCTCGTTGTTTTCTATGAAGACGTAAAAATTGGTCGCGCGGCCATCAACGTATGCTCTTTCCCATCAAAAAACCAAAGGGGTCTTAATTCTGACTTACAGGCATTTTACCTCGTCCCTGGAGAGAACACGATCCCAGCAGAGTTCCACTACGAACCTGATAATGCCAATGACACAATCGCGCAGAGCTTCCTCGGCAAATTCATTCAGACCGGCGACAAACTACCGCTAACCATCAGTGGTGACTCATCAAGCTCGCCGTACCCATCGTTGGTCCAGGCATTAGAAGGGGTCTTGCTTTCCACAAGCCTCAACGGTGCGTCCGATTTTCCACTGTTCATCCCTCAACTTAGCGAATTCTTTATTATCAAGGCCTTAACTCCCCACCAATTATCACACATATCAACGTCCATATTCCACTATCGGCCCTCGTTGACAACTTTGTGTTTATCGATTTTGATGTTTGTACCCTTGAATGTCACTGTGCGATGCCACGGACTGATATGATGGTCCTTTACCTGTTAGATTGCGAATCCACTGGATACAGACATGCACATTGCATTCGTGCAGGCCGATTCGGGCATCAATGGAGATACATACGCCCACTTTGACCAGTCTTTCACCGGCTTTACCGTTCCTGCGAAAGGCACGGCGAACAGCGGGCAATTTGGTAGTGTGCTCCTCACAAAGGGTGCCCTCATTTCGCTAGAGATCATCCCAGCAGGGCATCTCGACGTATTCGCCGCAACCACAGTCATGTGCGTATCCATTCCTATACCCTCAAGGGGATGCAGTTGAAACGCATAATTTTTCTCAGGATTGGCGATGGCGGGTATACGATTCCATGGTTACACCTCACGCAGCTCAACGTACCAACAAAGTATGATTTAGCTGGATTGTCACCCGGCGACCTCAAACAAGCGATGACAAATACAAATTTGACGGATAAGGCGACAGGGCCCGTCAGCGGTGCTCTGTCCGCTGCTAGCCAGGTTGTTGGAGGTGCTGTCAGTTCTGTGCCGAGTGTCGCGACGCGTGTCATTGGGTCGATTGCCACGGAAGTCGCGACCGTGGCGGACGGCATTACCAACGTCAGCTTGCAACCATCGTGAACACAAAGCCCCCGTGTCAGCTGAATACACGCTCTCTGACCTTGAGCGTTGACCCATCCTCAGCAAGCAAACTTTCCTGACCCTTTTTCTGATTCTATGGATCGGGTCCATGTCAGATTCATTGTCCCAGCGGCAACCTCAAATACTTTATATCTTCTTGATATCCACACTTACATTACGACAGTCTCGATGTGTTGTTAAATCTAACGTTGTGTCAAGTTCTCTTTTGTCTGTCATTCATCATGTCATCAATTCCGGCTCGGTGAAATGGTTGTTTTCCTTATTAAGTATTACAGCACTGTATCAGAAGGCACGAAAATACATGTAGCTACATGTCAGTCAATTATAGGCAATGTTTATTAAGGCTGTCTCAACCTTCGTTGTCCACATAGCATCCAGGGCGCAGCCGTGGACATAAATCGTCTCGTCTTGAAACCGGAACAGTCTACGCGGCTTAGGAGTGGTCAACCAGTATGCATTTAAACAGGTCGGGTGACCTGAGAGAGACAGAGGACTATGATATCCAGGAATGCGGGCCAGGAAAAGATCGCCAATACTAGGTATAGGCTATACGCGCCTACGCAGGAGGTAAGAATGTGGCCCATAGGATAATACTCGCCGCTCCCCACAGCACCGCCCAGACGACATACGCTTTGCCCCATCGTGGTTGCTCGATGAGCAGAATTGCGACGGACCAGTATGTACTCGGTAGTGCGGGGAGCAATCTTAATGCAATCTGTGTATGCGCGTTCGTGAGTAAGGTTAGGCCGAGTATCGTGGCATGCACCGCGTGCGCTGTCGTTGTCGATGGTCTGAGATATCCCGACTTGCGACTCATGAGTGAAGATATGTGGGAAACGCTATAGAAGAGGAGGGGTAGAAGGAGTGGGAGCGCGAGGGCAATGTTGGGGAGTTGGGCGGGGGTCCAATAGGAAAGGAAACTGACGTGCCAGTAGGTGCGTTGGACGTGTGTGTAGATTGATAGTATGAGGTTGTTACACCAGGGTGGTGGGGAGGGATTGGTGGGTATGGGGGTGGCGGTAGGGAGGCAGAAGGTACGGTAGGCGTTGAACTGGTGAAGGAGCGAAGGTAAGAGCGGGAGCAGGGCGTGCAGGCCGGCGCGGAACACAACGCTTGGGCGTGGTAGGGTGGAAGAGAGGAGAAGAGGATCGATTAATAAGGACCAGGGGACATAGAGGGCAAGCAGGGCGCCATTCGAGCGGAAGGTGGCCGCGACGACAAAGTACAGCGACGCGCGGCTGTGGTGCGCACGCGCACAGGCGAGCATTCCTGAGTTACGCAAAAGCCCGAGAGAGGAGGGTGAGAAACAGGGTGAGTTGTAGAGGTATGTACACGCACCTTGATAGGATAGGAAGGTGAAGATGGGTTCTGCATACGGTGCAAAGTACAAGGTGGAAGGACTCCCAGGGAGGAGTGAGAGGAGCGCTGTGAGCAGCGCAAATGAGGGTGACTGGAAATGAACCAGTGTGAGGTGATAGATGGCACGTGTGGTCGGTATCGCAATCGCGGTGTGAAGGAGAGCAAGCCATGACAAGGCAGAGGTTGCGTCGTCGAGAAACAAAGCGGGGAGACGATCGGCAGCACGCAGGAGTAAGGGAACACCGGGAAAGAAAGCCCAGTGTTGCTCATAGGAATATCCATCCTTCGCTATGGCGGTAAAGTGGAAGGCATCCCATCGGAGTAGGGAGGATGGGAAAGATGGGAAGGCGGATGATGGGAGGAGGAGGCGAGGGGAGGCGTCGAAGAGAGTGAGATAAGATGAGGATAGGTAGAGCAATGCAACGGCAAACACGTGGGAGAGAACGGTGAGCCAGTCGAGGAGGCGAACGTGCTGTGCGGTGAGGTGCCACGTAATGACCTTGTACTCCACTTCATTCCCCATTCCTTACCGCTGGTAATGACTATTGTCGACTAGAGTGACCCGCACATCGTTGATACGAACGCCTACTACCGTCACGAAAATTACACAATCATGATTTGGGATTATTTACACCACCGGTCCATGGATCTGATGATTGACATGATGGGCCTGATCATACTACATACATGGTCTCTCACTATGATTGAGAGATCTCTGGCAGGCCAGGCCAGATCATGCTACATACATATTGCATTGCTATGATTGAGTGGACATCCAGCATTGTCAGGCCTGATCACACTATATACAGTACATACTCTATTGCTGTGATTGAGCAGGTATCTGGCATGATCAGGCCTGATCATGCTACATACATATTGCATTGCTGTGATTGAGTGGACATCCAGCATGGTCAGGCCTGATCACACTATATACAGTACATACTCCATTGCTGTGATTGAGCGGGTATCTGGCATGATCAGGCCTGATCATGCTACAGACATTTTGCATCACTATGATTGAGTGTGTATCTGGTCAACCCAATGTGATCAGGGTTGATCATAATGAGATTGAATAATAACATTAATTATCATTGAACATCCACATTACATCCGAGTCAAGCAAATCATACTGACTCAGTTTGATTGCAATCAGTCATTCTAGGGCACCCTCACTTTTTGCAACACTCATTGTCTCTCTTTGACTCACAACACCCAAGCAATGTCATGCATAGGGCTGTGTCAGGTGACTTACTTTCACCAGTTGCCTTGACCCACGTCATCATTGTTGTCATTTCATTTACTCTCTCACTCTCCGAGCACTGCCTGTAACTACAGATTCTATGTATATAAACTCACCCTCAACTGCTAATAATAGCATGTTCTATCCCCTCATTGTCTCAGCTTGTGTGCTGATCTGTGTTTCTCTTTTTTCCTCAGCTCATTGCACCAATGCACTCCAACTCGGGCATGACAGAATGCAAGACTGAGCAAATGAGCTGTCAAGGTTGACATTCTCCTTTTTTCTTTAGATAACAAACTCTTCCTACTTGGATTCACCAGCATGGTTTGCCATGCTACACCATGACAATCTTCTCGATGACCCGCAATATGGCAAAAGCAATGTCACAACATTTCATGGATGCTCGTCTCATGGAGAATGTAGCAGACCACCCATCACAATCTTTTCAAGGACCTTGGCATCTACATCCTCACACCCAAAGGTCTCCACATCCTTGAATGGTTTGTCAGTCACAATGGCATCAACGGCAACCATCTACCCCATGTCTTCATGACCCAGCCCACATGCATGAAACTCCTCCATCTTGAATGTTGCTCTGTCAATGATGAGATCATTGTCTCCCAATCCACTATCACCGCCCTCTTCTGTCGCTTCATCAGCCACCAAGTCAACTATCCACAAACAACACAGGCCCTTGATTCTATAGCCTCTTATCATGAATGAGCCAAGGGTATCCAACTCAGGGACAGGACTAATCTCAGCATCATTTTCACCATCACACTCACCTTGCTTGACACCACATCAAATTTGTTTATTGAGCTATCATGCCAAGCCTCATACAGTTCAGATGACTACTTGTTGTTGGAAATCTGGCAGGGGTAAGCAACCACACACTATGGTGAGGGGTGACATAATCAGATGGCAGGAAAGACTCAATTG
>QFEZ01000235.1:0-20743 GCA_003316425.1 Russula lepida
GCATGGGGATCTCTTGCATGTGACTATCTGGGAGTTATGTCATCGTCTGTCTCCAGCGAGCGTGCATTTTTGCAGGGTGGGATCACAATATCAAAACGCCGCAATCATCTCAAGGGTGATGTTGTCGAGGCACTGCAGTGCATCAAGTCTGCGATCCAACATGACTCAGATTTACTCTTTTGAAACCCAGGGCCATCATCAAAATTGGAAGCCAAGGAACATGATGAAGAGCTGGAGAATGTCTCTGGAGGGAATTTGGGGAACACTGAGGAGTCAGACAGCGACAACTTATCCTGGGTTGACATACTGATTGAGGATAAGGATGATCACGATGATACTGCTTACTGGTTGGAATAGTGTAGTAACTTTCATTGCTCATTTATCTGAATACAATTTTTAATTATCATATATACAAAAGCCGTGGCCTGGGCCGGGCCAAGCCAAGGCCAAGCCGTGAACGATGGCTTTGGCCTGGCCTAAGGTTTGAGAAAGCCAAAGCTGTCCCGGGCCGGGCCAAAGCCGTGGCTTTCAGGCCAAGCCGGGCCGGCACATCACTAGTAGCACAGAGAATTGTCAAGCCATAAACCACCTCAATGTGTGATGTGAGGGCATCATGGAGGGTGATTGTCACTTCAAAAACCTAATGGGCTTCATTAATAGGTCTTGATGGAAAATTGGCATTAGTGGCTCATATGTGGTTTGTTGGTGTACATTAGGTATTCTAGCATCTCCCATAGGAAAATCAGACTGTATTGCTATAATTTGTCATCCTTTCCAAGTGAATCATTTAGAGTCAGAATAGGGTCCCATTGTTGAACTCACTTGTAACTCACCAACTAAAGCTCCTATTTTCCATCCACAATTTGGGCTTAAGTGAAGGAAGGGTGCCAGTGCTTGAAGTGAAAGGTGACAGGCTTACAGACATCAATAGACAAGAACTAAGGAGAGAGATGGAATCTACTAAGGGATGTGCAACACAAAATGCTGCAAGTTTCTTTAGTATTGATATATCTGCAGGTGGCCATCAGGAAAATGGAAATTTTCTTAATGTCTTATTGTATCCTTATTATACTTAATGCCTCCTTAAAATCTTCTTAAACATAGTTTAAGTAGGTTCACACTTTTTAAGACTATTTTAAGTAACTTAAGCCAACTTTAAGTGGTTTAAAAAAATTTCCATTTTCCTGATGAGTTTCCTGGTTGAGCACCATAATGTGTCCCTGCAACTCCATGGCTACACTGATCCATTTAAAGCAAGAAGGGGAGTGTGCTGGTTAAACACATGGGAAGAGTTTAGCCAAGGAAAACAAAACAAATGGCAGTGGTACATACAGGCCATACTATAAAGTTCTTGGCAATGGGCCAAAGTCATTGATCTTGTGAAAGATGAGATTTTATTAAAGGGAGCCCAAAGGGTTTCCAATATCTCTCCATCAATATGGCCTGCCCCTTTAAGAAACATAAGACTGAACCTAGAGAAACATGGAGCCTTATGGGCACTCAAATGGAATTTTCCAATAGCAGGTACCACTTCCAAGTTATCTGGCAAGAATAGGCTTGAAGATTTTTCTACTCTAGCCAAGAAATTCTTGTGCCATTGGCAAGCCACATGATAGGTAATAATGGCTCATTGTAAACCATTTGAGTTGTAGGAGACTGCTTGACAAATGGAGTAGTCAACATTTTTTTGCCTTTAAACCAGATTTAGAAATCAGTAAATTGTTTATGTAAATATCAAGGGGGTGGTGGAACGCGAATCCTGAACCCTATGTGGGGGAGGGGGGGGTCCTTGGACCCGAAATCCAAAATTTTGACCCCTGGGAAAATGGCCTAAAAAGGCAATGGACTATCCAAGTTGAGAAGGGAGGGGGTCTATTGACCATTGTCTGGCCTCCAATGATGATCAGTCATCATCGGTGTAGTGACAGCTTGGTGACAGGAGAAAAAGTACCAGTATACCAGTAGCCTACTATAGAGAAACCTGCTTTTTTCCCCTCAGTGCACGTCTTGGAGCACACTGCCAGTGAACTAATCAACGCTTGCATCAACAATCTGTTTCAAGCATTATAATCTTGATTAGAATGGCAAAAACAAATACATCTAAGTATGACAATATATACTCTTTACACCAAGCACTGTAATGTATAACACTGCACAGCAATACAGATCATTTTACGGCGTCAAGCAGACTTGAGTGTCCAGATTGTAAGAAGACCATCCATGTTGGATTGGGGGGCAACAAAAACCTTGAAATACATCGCAATTCTAAGACATGTTGTATGCATGCAAAGGCCAATCAATCGAGCCAGAAATCCAAACCAAATCAATCACTTCATGCATTCTTTATGCCCCAAGTCCCTTTGAATCCCTCTATTGTCACAGCGCCTCCCCTGATCCACACAGACCCTTTGAATCCCTCTACTGTCACAGCACCTTCCCTGGTCCACATAGACGATCCTGGAGCCAAGGATCCAGTTTCAGAGGGCCCAAAAATCTGTTCAACAGCCACTCAGCTGCTTCAAGACCTTGAAGCAGCTGCAAATCGAATCCCTGACGAGATGCCTATGGCAACACACGAAAATCCTCTCAGCATATTCGCAGTGGATCCACATACCTGTGTCACTGAACCTGGGGAGGATGACTGGCACATCCTCAATGGCATGCTGAAAATGGCATTTGGTTGGGGTGAGGCTGAGATGGCCACTGCCATCCCCAATATGTTGAACCGAGGCACATTGGGACTAGATGGGTTCGCTGAATTCATGAGGTTCTTTGTCAATGAAAGGGGACTAGAGGGCGCACTATTGGAAACCAAAATTAATGGGCTTATCAAGGAACTGGGAAATCAGTGAGATGGATCCTCTTCTGTATTAGATGGCTAATACTCACACAATATTTTGAAGGTATCCATCCAATACAGCTGCACAGACTATGGTGCACATCCCCAAATTACCCTTGCCTGCTATGGTTGAGACCATTGACGTCAATGCAATCCAGGATGGAAAGCTTGACAGAATCAATAAGCAGATGCAGACACACCTGCATGGCCGTCACAGCCCAAGGAAAAGTACCTGCGAAGGGATTCTCATCAAGTTTCCTGATGGAAAAGATGCACACACATCATACCCATTTGGACTGCATAAAGAGTGCACCATGCCATGGAACTACCATTCTATCGATGATTCCTTTTACATCCAAGCAAAAGTGTGTCAAAAATGGACATATTCAGCAGGAAAAGCTTGTGAAGAATGCCAGAAACTCACCTTAAGCACAGTTTATACTGGCATATTCCACCGAATCATAAATGGGACCTGTGAGAAAGCCCCACTCATGTATCATGAAATTGGTGGGCTTATGACAATCGTGCAGCGGAAAGCAGATCTGGTCACTCAGCTACGTTTATCCAAACTGAATGACAGTCAAAAGCTACTAGTGAAGACTGGCATGCTTGAGGACCACAAGCAGTTGATCCTTGCAATCACAAGTGGGCGAGTCGAGCGAGTGACCCCACTAGTTCAGGCCACATTGAAGAACAGAGCAGGGATTGGCACCATCATCCACCAATACGAGCAAGCAGCAGAGAAGTTATACCATCCAAAGGGATACAGCAATGAAGACATTATGCAGTCCATTGTTTTGCTTTAACTTGGTGGTACATGTGTTGCCGAATTTGCTCACAGGTCCTTGGCGCTTCTAAGCCTGACCACCATTTGGCACAACACAGTACTGCCAACATTGGTCATCTCACCCTCTGCTCCATCACTCGCAGACATCAAGACAAATATAATATCATGTTACTCTGCATTTGGAACAGAAGGTTCTTTATCATCGACAATTGTCCATCAAGTTCTCATGCTTGATGAGATCGTGATTGAGAAGCATGTATGATGGGACGACTCTGTTAACAAATTCCAAGGAATATGTCGAGAACACAGTCACAAGATACCTCTCGACTTTGTGTCTGAAAAGGAATTGGACTTGTTGTGTGATGCTCTTGAGAAGGATGATGTTCATCTGGCAACAGAAGTGCATGCTTTATCAATTTTGTTCCTATCCCATGCTTATCTTTGTGAAGGCAACTGTAGCTGCTGTTGGAATTCTCTCATCTGATCCTCGGATGTATGCTGCATGGCCAATCCTATTTTCCGGCACCTGCAAGAAAGAAAAGAGTAATGAACATGCACAGCTCATTAAGCTTGTCCTCAATGCATGTGACAGACAGAAGAATCAACATGATGCGACAGACAGAAGAATCAACATGATGCGACATATCATACCATATGCATTGCCTCAGATGGGGAGGCAAAGCGTGGAGATGCTCTGGCAATTCTAACAATGATGTCAGACTTATCTGAGGACTCTCCGATCTACACTCAGCTTTGGCCACTAGAGTTCATGAATCTTCTTGTTGGACCTGATGATCTTACAGCTGATAAGGATCCCAAACACATCATCAAGCGTCAGCAGAATGTCTTCATGCAAAAGAAGGGTGTCTCAGTCCTTGACTTCTGCATTACCCCTTCAATACTCTGCATGCACCTAGAATTGAATGGGGTTGCATCTCACCGCATCTGAGCACTCCTTAATCCCAATGACAAGCAGGATGTCATTCTTGCATATTCACTTTTGAAGGAGATCTGGTCACTCCCTCCACCTCTAGCCCACAGCGACCCATCTTTTGCGCAGGCACAGTGTGCCCTCAATCTATATGGGGAGTTTGCACGAAACTTGGTGCTCCCTTATGTCTGTATCGATCTCACTCTCGATGAACAGTTGGTTCATCTCAGCACAGCTGCACACCTTGCATTTTTCTGTTATCGGCATAACTCAGCTACTACCTCCTTCATGCCATCACAATCTTATACAGACATCATCCTTATGGTGAAGAATGCTTACTTTTGTGTCGTGAAAATGAAAGTCAACAACCCTAGTGGCAAGTTCTACCTCATCTCACTTGGGACAGATCGCCTCGAGACATTCTTTGGCCTCATTCGTACTGCTGTTGGAACCAATGCCAATGTAGACATGCTTCAATTGGGAAGCTGTGCATCTGGACTTACTGAGGTCGCAGTTATCCTTGCCGAACACCCTGAGTGGGACTATGGTACACGCCGTTTAACGCTTCCTATCTTCTCAAAGGCAGAGGGGAACTTCACATCCAAAGCCAATCACATCAACCCCAGAGACTGGCATGGTGATGTTTCTGTAGCCAAAGTGAACCTCCACTCGTGCTGGATCATTGGGCGCAAACGGGCATCTGAACTAATTCTGGACATGGAATCCATACTGGATGCTCTGTCAGGTACTGAATCCATCGATATGCTTTCACCATTGGGGAGACTTCTTGTCCACCAGCATGATGAAAATGGTGAAGATGATTCTCTGGACTCAGGAAATCTACCACCAGCAGAGCAGCCAAGGAATAGTACAGTGCCAACACCATTTCCATCATTTACATACATGCACGACGGAGATCTTGAAGATGTGCTTGCAGATGATGCTCCTCACAATAAAATGACCTCAGAAATTGTTGTTCAAGGCCAAAGGACTTCGAAAGCAAAGGCACTTCACCATAGAATGGCATATAACACCAGTCAGTCCTCTACTGACCGCTTGAAGTGGGTTCAACAGGTCCCTTGTTTCGACATAGTGGGCAACTTCTCTGATACAAGCTCAATCATATCAAGTGATAGCCTTCTGGGTACTGCATGTCTTCGTATTGGTAACCCAATCGCGATTCTTGTCAGATCTGAAGGGATGATAGTAATGGCCATTGCACAAGTCAGCCACCTCAAATTTGCATCAAGGGACAATATTCTTGAGCTTCCCATTCACCTGCTTACAGATCCCACAGCAAAGGTAGATGCACAAATCCTTTGCCTATGGTGGGCAACTACCAATGATGATCCAACCCAAGTCCATGACTGGTGCTGGTCCTTGAAGATGGGCTCCTCATGCAATGACATCCCTGGTCAATATGTCCATCCGATAAACCCATCAGTCTCTGTTCATCGGCCTGGAAATCCAACCTTCTTGTTTGAAGGTACATTTCTTATAATGCTAGCATGTAGTCTTTTCCAAGAGCTCGCCCCATATGATCAAAAGAACCTCCCAAAGGTCAAACAGTCTGATGACTTCCCATACCGAAGCTTAGGTAAGTTGCTAGTCTTCATTCCTTTTTATCTCTCAAGATTAAATATTACTTTATTCTAGATGAAGCTTGCTTTGTTTGTGAGGTGGCCAACGATACTGAAAATAACCAGAACCATGACAATCGCCATGCAGATTGCTCAATATGTGGGCCAGATGCCAAAATTGACTGGGATAATTCCCAATGCATTCTTGAGCATATGGGTGCACATATCCTATTTGATCCGAAGCTCAACTGTACAGAAGAATGATGTGGACTATGCCTTCAGCTGGCATCTATGTGTCCAATCTATGTCATGAAGAGGCGCGGGCAGCAAGGGAGATACACTGTGGATTTTACCAAATCGCATTGCCCGAATATGGTCCATTTCAGCTACAAGAATGCTGCAGAATCAACAGAGAAGAGTCCATGTTCCAATGTGCCTACTGTATGTCCGCTTTGTGCTCCAGGCAGTCCAGCAGTCTGGAAGTATAGCCTTGAAGCCCATTTCTGAGATCGCCATCGACTCACTAACCCATCCCACTTCCCATGTCCTGTAGGGCAATCAAAATCTGAGAAATACAGCATGAAAACTGTATGGCAAGGATGCTTCAAAAAACGCAAGCCCTACAACTCGAGGGGCAAGCAACTCACTCCACGTCTTGCCATCTCAGAAGCACACTAGCCATGGCTGCCTATCACACCCAGCATAACACATTGCAATATAGACAGTATTCAGGATGACAGAGGGAATGCCTATAATGGTGATATCAATGATAACGCTGGGAACATTGAGGATGATGACATTGACAATGAGATCAAGGACAATGACTTTGGTTTCCTTGTCCCATTAGTCCCATCACCTCCACACTCAAGATCACCCTCTCCTGTGTGTTTGTCTTGGTCTTCTGCTCACTTGTCTCAATCTCCAGCTCCGAGTGCTGTACCTCCTGCCACACCTGTTCTTGTCACTGGAACTTCCCCCACTGCAACGCTACCTATTCCTCCTATTACCCACACCCACCAGGACTTGGATTTTAATATCTCTACTTCTGCCATCTCAGTGTCATCCATAACTCACATGAACACTGAGGGTCTTCAGCCACCGGTTCTTGCACTGGATAATGCCCCTGCCAGTGTTCCAGCTGATGTGCGACCACATCGAACCAGAAAGGCAAATGTTCTGAGCCTCAATGCATGTGAATGTGGTATAACAATTTCAGATCATGAAATACAAGAAGAATCGACTGTAATGAAATGTACAGTCAAAGGGTGTGAGACTGTATGGGTGAGTGATTCATCAAGTCATTATCACAATGACACAAGCATTATCGACATTTTATCATTGCTTTTCTAACATATATCTTTCCAGTTCCACCTTGCATGCTTTAATTTCGATTTTGCCCCACGACAGTAGTCCTGTGACAGTTGTAGGGCAGGGGATAATGGTCATTGTTGCCACCATTGTTAGTGCTATTGAAAATGCTGTCTATTTATGGTAACTCACTTGCTTAATAATACTTATTCTTGGAAAAACAAACATACGTGGTACCAATATACTATATTAGGAAGGAGGGGGGAGGGAGGGGGTACCCAACCAGTGAAATCCTGTATTTCTACATCATGTAGCGAATTTTCATCCCGCCACCCCCTTGGTAAATATAGAAAATGAATTTACTGCTCTTCCTTGTAAAAGTCAACCACAGAATGGGGAACAAACCAACCATGATGAGCACAGGCAGTAGCACCCATACCAGTGGCATGTAAGTGGGTTTTGTTGGTATTGGTGTTATTGACAGCCCTATAGTTTTGGCATGTTGACCTCTTAGATGCAAAAGAGGCATAAATATGCAAAATATGCCCCTAAGGTTTAATAATACATATCTCTTCATTATTTGCAGCCTCAGCAATATGCTTTTGGTAGGACTCATTGGCTATTACATCAGAAAAAGGGAAAATTTTTTAAACTGTTTAAAGTTGGCTTAAGTTACTTAAAATGGTCTTAAAAAGTGTGAATCTACTTAAACTATGTTTAAGGAGATTTTAAGGAGGTATTAAGTACTATAAGAATGCAATAAGACATTAAGGAAATTTCCTTTTTCCTGATGCATATAAGCTAATCCATCTGAGAGAGATACATTATTTTCTGGCTTGTGCATTTTCATGTGTTGGGCAGTAAAGTTTCCATCTACCATATAGTGTAATGAGATGGCATTGCTGTTTAATAGCCAGCCAATTAAAAATAATCTAATAAGGTATAAAAGTACACTGACCTATTATATTGCTTGGCCTAGTCCTCAGGCAGATTGATACCTGGCTAAAAACATGCAGGACAAAAGACTGCTAACTCCCCCTTTCCAGGGTCATTCTAAGTATCATGACCAAATCCAGCCCTTTTTTGATTAGAGAGATCTCTCCAAATTCTTGATACTCTTATTAATTCATGATACATCAGGAAAATGGAAATTTCCTTAATGTCTTATTGCATTCTTATAGTACTTAATACCTTCTTATAATCTCCTTAAACACAGTTTAAGTAGGTTCATACTTTCTAAGACCATTTTAAGTAGCTTAAGCTAACTTTAAGTAGTTTAAGAAAATTTCCCTTTTCCTGATGTATCAATCCTGAAAAAATAATATTAGCTTTCATTGATAATGAAATCTGAAGGCATATAGGAAGGATACTAGGAAAGGCATTATTAGTAAGCCTTCTAAGCTTCAAATAGAAGCTGAATGCTGAGATCTTGCATTCCAGGGAATCTATGAGAAACTCATCCAAAACATTGAATGTAAGGCTATTTGAGGCTTAAAGATAGTTGAGGGAAAAAAATAATGTTAGAGAAGCTGGAGAAGTTTGTCTTGGTCACTGGCCCCATTGCATCTACACCACTTCACTGAGTGGATAAAGATTCCAGCTGAGTCCACCATTGTTATTTGGTCACTGTGTTCATTTTGATCAGCATTTAGAGAGCAGAGATCACCATTATGTCCAAAATTTTAAGTGAAGCCTAGGTCCTGAAGGGATATGGTCTCATAAAATGAACCATTCCACCTCTGAAGCCTATGAAATGGAAGATACAGGTGTGCTTTAATGGCATAGGTGTGGCACCATCCATGATGCCCAATGCATGAAAGGCAATGAATTTTTCCTTTAGCTTGAAGACAAAGGGTGCATTTGTCTTGCAATTGTCCTGGGGCTTTAGAATCTAGAAGAATGGAAAGATAGGTGGTTCTCCAAGGAATCCATTCTGTGAGAAAATCATTCTGGGACTACTTTTGTTAGTTTTAGATTATATATTGCATCTTAATCTTACTTTGGTAACCCTTGAGATATAGGACTCCTGGTCATCCAAGTGAGAAGCCTCCCATTAAAATATATCCTCTAATGAAGCAGGAACAGTTGTTCTAGAATGGAATGGGGTCTTAGAAGCTTTTCTTTTGGGTGATTTTTCTTCTTTATCAGATAGGGTATAATAAGGGGCTGCATCTTTTTCAGTATAGATGATCTTGCCTCTTCTAGTTTTGGTAGGGGTAAGAACAACCATAGAGCTAAAACTAGCTCTATGATTCTTGACTTTGGGCTTGTAAATAGAAATTTTTGCTCTCTTGGCATTTTAAGGGCTGCAAGTCATTGTTGAAAGAGAGTCAATTGAAACTCCACACCTTAATGCATAGGGCATGCCCAAAAAGAGTGTGGAATGTGAAAAAAAAGGTGGATCTGTTTGAAATAGCTTGGGGCCTGAAGCCCTAATCTAAGAAAAGTATGTAATTAACAGTAATTCTATATATGGTAATTCCATTTTCAAATAATATGAATGTGATAATAATAAGTGCATGTTTGGCACAAAAAATCGCACATGACACCAGCCAAAATAAATATTGTGATTTAACAATCTGCAACAAAGTGAGTGTTCAGTGTTACTGCTGCAGCAAAAATGAGATTGCAACAATTTGTGACAGCCCCACAAAAAATAAATACATGTCTAGACACATATTTATTTTTTGTTGTCACTGTCACATGTGCAGTGTAACATTTTGTAGCAATGCTATAATGCTACAAAAGCACATAAAATCTAGATATTTAGTGATTATGGCATTTGCTGATATTATCAAACATGTGTATTTGCAGAGTGCATATAGTACATGGGACAAAAACTCATATTGCACATGGTATGGGTAAAAGCCATACATTGCACATTACAAAACATGTTTCTATGAGAGTTAATTGTAATTTTTGAACCTTTCTGTGTGACAGAGATGGTAAGATCTGCACATGTCCATGTTTTTCATGGAGAGGTACATGTTGGCAATAGAGGGATTGTCCCACAACTCCTACCAGTAGTGACCTGAACAATATGCTGCTAGTAGTCATTGGGGTCCATCTTGAAGAGAATACCCAGGCATATGTGCACATGTACAAGAATGCAGGATAATCAATGATAAGATAGATAGTTAATGAATTCAAATTGGCCTATCTTGGGTAGTATTGCCACTGGCTTGGAGCCAATGAGCCATGAAGCTAAGCCCAAAATTAGCCTAGCTAAGCCAGGTATATGGCTCATACCAACATTGGCTAAGCTCTGGCTCAACCTGGGCTTGCTCAAGCTCTGAGCCACTTGAGCCTTGGCTCTTCTTCCCAAAAAGGCATGAGTCAAAATTTGGGACAATTTTGCATGTCATTCCTGCCCTGTGTCCAAAGTTGCCCTTTGGTAGCATCAGAAAGTATTAGAATAACAATGAAATTGTGAAAATTTGAGATAATTTAGAGCACCAGCCTTGGCACAAAACAAGGCACATGATATTATTTATGTAAGCACTAGTGTCTGCCCATGCTGCATATGGGCCAAGCTAGCTAGTTGGCTAACATAGAGTAAGGAGGTGTCTTGCATCAATAGGGCTGTTATTCAATATTACACTCCCACCCACATGATGAGTAGCTGCTCAGGAGCAGTATAGTGGTGTGTTTGATTTTGTTCAACTGTGGCCCTTTGGGCAGGTTGTTTATTGATTGTGTGATTTTTAAAAAAGTAAAAAATGATTGTAAACATGGCAGTTGTAGTTGTCTTGCTACAATGATGGCCAATTGGAAGCAATGATTCTTCCACTGCATTGTCATCTTCCACTGCAGTGTATGACCTTGCTTACAACCTTGTATGGTACTTAGTTACCAATATATCATCCATGCATCACTCAATTCTTGACTGCGGAGCAAAATCTCTTTTTCTACTAATTAGAGTACATAGTAACCATGCATATATGCATTTCTGCTTTTATTGACACATAGTATAGGGATAAGTGCTCACACTTTTCGACCTGTATGTATAATAGCCTTGTATAGCACTCAGTTAGTGTTTCAGGGTCCGGTCCGGTCCAGTTTTTGGACCAAAAACTCCTCAACCACAACCATGACCGGTTGCCTTAATTTCATAAAAGTCCCATGACTGGACTGGACCACATACAACCGGTCACTATCAGTCCAGTTGTATCAGCCCACTGGTTGCAATTGGTCAGACACTAACTAGTTGCAACATGTTACAACCAGTTCAGACCGGTCATTAGTTTTTTATGTTGGTGAAAAACGTGTTGGAGATAAAGTACTACACAAATGGTACAATGTATACAAGATGATGTGTCTTTGTGTCCAAAGCAACAGCCTGCCCTTTTGACTTGAGGAAGCTGTATAAAAATATTATATATATAAATTGCATAAAATGGATGATGCCTGAGAGTTAGATTGGAAAGTTCGCTGCATCACTGCTTTTATCCCTTGGACCTGGTCGGGTCAACCTTGTGTGACGTGTTTATCAGATGTACGATGGCAGCACTCTCGTAGATCCCTTGCAGTGGATGAGTATCAGCATTGCCCTGCAGGGAGCACAGATAGTTGTGAGTCTTGATACACAGGTGAGCATGACGTACAAGGTCCAGGTTGGAGCAGTGATCATGTGCCACTGGCCTGCTGGCAACAACTGGTGGTTGTTCAGCATCAATATTCTCCCTCTCCAGACATCTACCTGGCCAAGGACTCTTCTCAAACCCATAGAGGACGGTGGTGGGGCAGATGGAGGAGTTTGGCACATGGAGCAGTGGTGCTAGTGCTAGAGGTGCTGGAGGTGCTGGCAGCACTGCAGTGGTGGCAAACACACACAAGTTGGTGGCAGTGGCATTCATAATTGGGGTGGCATCCATTGTCATTTGTGTAATTCATCTGTACATCTCAAGAGAAGAGGTCAGTAAGAAGCCAGTAGTTCTCCACAATCCAGCCAAAATAAAAGGAGAGAAAGATTGCAAACATGTTCGAAGGTATGATACATGTGGCTCCATTTGCATCAGCTCCAGTGCTCTGAGCTCCAATGCTCCCCCTTGATTCCATCACAAGGATGTCCTGGTTAGGGAAAATAAGATGTGCTCAAAAGGGCAAGAGAAAGTGATTAGATTTGGGTGCAGAATTGTTGTATGGATTGCAAGTACTATATGAAATGAAAAGGGTTAGAAGACTAACAAATTCATGGTGAGGAGGGTGGGAGAAAGACGACTTACCACACAGTATTGATTAGACGACGTCATGATAGAGTGGATGAACAGGGTAGATGGAGGACAAAGTAATACATAAAGGTGGCATGAGTCCGAGTTGTCAGTATGCATCAGTACGCATTAGTGCTGACGCGCTGACACATCAGCCCTTGTATAGTGGTATAATCTCTGCAAACCATTCTGGGATCAATGGATAGACAGAGGATGAAGGTAATGCATATGAAGGTGGCTAGTGTACAGTATAATCGCCACGAATCATTCCGGGATCAACAGGATAGATGGAGGATAAAGATAATGCATATGAAGGTGGCTAGTGTACAGTATAATCACTACGAATCATTCTGAGATCAACAGGATAGACAGAGGATGAAGGCAGTGCAAGTTGTTGGCCTGGCTAGCATAGCAGTATAATCACTATGAAATGTTCTGGGATCAATAATATAGACAGCTGAGGAGGATGAGCACGTCGAAACAGAGGCTTGAGGAATGACTGACTATTAGACTATAGTGGGTATATTAACATCTTGTGAAAATAGTGCAAACATTCTAGCGAACGCCTGGAAGGTAAACTAATGAGTTAGACTATCTCATGCTTGGTGACATCCTATTCTTCCAGTTCCTGATCAGCAGCCAGGAAGTCCTGGTACTCCCTCATGCCATTGTCTATCTCCTCCACCTATTCAGAGTTGTATGAAGCAAGATCATCAATTCTATTCTTCCATGCAAACTTCATTAGCTGTAGTTCTTCAAACCACTCAGAGCCCAACTGTGCATGTCGCTTGGTTGCGATTTCCCCACCAGCAGAAAAGAGGTGTTTGCATGCAGCAGAGGATGCCTGGCATGGTAAGAAGTCCAACATGACATGCCTGAAAGTTGGGTAAAGATGGCCATTATTCTAAAACCAGTGAGTAAACAGAGTAGTTTGAGCGGCTGTGAAGCATACCTGCCACCATTCAACAATATTGGTATCTTTTGTGACATTTGCTGGTAGGTCTTTGAGGTACTGGCGAATCTCTGCCTCCCACCCTCCATCTTGCTCTTGAGACACAAGAGTAAGGCAGTGTTGATCGAATTCAGAGATAATTGAATCTTCTGTTTGACCTGCTGTCACTACAGGAGATGAGCCATGGGTTGTACTTGTGGTAGTCAGCCACACTTTCCAGTACCGCTCCATCTGTAACATAGGTAACATGTTCTTATGAGATGGTGCATGGCAATACAGCAATGTTACTTACCATTTTCTCAAGACTCTTCTGTGCTTCATCTTGCCAGTTCTTCACTTTGAAATTTCCGGCCTCATACTCAGCTTCCTGCTCTTTTGTCCCACCCCACGCAAGTTCAATATAGGCAAGTTTATAATATGGGTGAAGAGCTATAGATGATAAGCAATCAACACCAACAAACTTGCAAACACTCCCCACTGAGTGCAAGGATAAATGTGGGCTTCTCATCAAAGCATGAATAATACTTATTTATCTTTTCCAACCCATCGTTGATTGCATCACAATACTTGGAAAATGCAGGCTTATCGCATTTTGCTTCCCAGGCTATCTGGAGCTCTTCGATGGTAGGGAGCACTCTCCAAAGTGTCGGCTCTTTCTCAGCAGAAAAGGATTGCTGTATTCGATTAGAATCCTGCTGGCATGTCAGTTTTGGCATTGTTACAATGAAAGAACCTCACTTACTGCAAGGATATAAGATGCTTCCAATACCCATTCCCAATCTGTCTCCGAAAAATGGAATGTGGACCATGGAATGTGTTTCACAACCTGGCCCTCACATCGGATGGTGGTAATCGGGCCATAGTGTTGGTCAGCAGTGGCTACAAAAAGATTGACTGGCTAGAATTGATGGTTATGACTTGATATTATGGCAGAAGGCAATAAGGAATACACACCTGACAAAGCTGGTATGATCTACTAGCATATTGAATGCAGTCCCCTACCGGACATTGCTGTGAAGGGGAATCTTTAGAGGATCCATGATACTGCACTCAATCTAAAGCTTTTCAAAGACTTCAATTTGCTGACCCAATGCCTGAATCTGTTGTGAGGGAGCTTAGAATCAGTATGTAGAGTTCCAAAATTAAACATACCTTGATGGCAAGTGTTCGAATGGCAGTGATGACATCCAATAAGCCATTTAACACCCAGTTGTCCGACAGAGAAGGGTTGTATTCCCAAATGGCAGTTGTGGTTTCCATGGCAGCAATCTTGGTGATACGGGCCATTACATCGATGTTTCCAAGGTTGACAATGTGAGCCAGGCATCTACAAATAAATAGTATACATATCAACATATAGAATTGAATGACTTACAGGAGTTTATTCTCCTTACTGTCCCATTGAAGCTTTCATCAGCAGTGAAGTGCCCCAACTGTCTCACACATTGTTGTGTTGTTTGATGCATTATTGAGTGTGATCATGTGGAGCTGTTGAGTGTCGAACGTTGACCAGGTGAATAAGGTTATCAATTCTCACACTGGAACGTGTTTAATGTTACCTTTGACCTTTGCATGTTAACAATTCCAACCTGTTCACACACACCCAGAAAGTGCTGGCCAAGGTTCGCCCCACTATGCTCTCCTGAGATACCTTGAAATCCAACAACCTTTGCCTGCAACTTCCACTTTCCGTTCCTTACATCAACCCAGTGGGCCGTTACACCAAGAAAGGAAGCCTTTGTCGTGTCAACTGACCAACCATCCGCTGTTGTTGAAATTAAACCTGGAGCAGCCTGAAAAGTATAAAGAATAAGTAATATTGTCGTTGAGGTGATTAATACCTCAATATCAGCTTTCAACTCCTGGAGCCATCTGACACACTTGTTATGGAGATGGCCCATGATGTCGTGAGTTGTTGGCACATCAGCCTTGGTGGTCTTCGGTCTCATGGCAACTAAGCAGTTGCGGAACATGGCTTTGTTTGCGACAGCCAAAGACTATGGCAACAACAAATGTGAGTTATTAATTGATTGAAGTATGAACTCTTATTACTTACCTGATCATCGCAAGCTATGAACTGCATAACAGCATGCCACAATGCATCTCTAGTGAACTCCCTGGGCCCGGTCACCTTCTGTACAACCCCATTCAGGTCTGTCTGCTTTTCAGCCTTTTCTGGATGCCTTTCATTCTTTAAATCCTCCATTTTTTTCCAGATTGGTCGAGGAATTGCCCAGTGATGTTCAGGTATGTTTTCCTCTTTGCACTGTTGCTTGTATAGGTCATAATGTTGGCACATGTGGTGATGGCAGGAAGAGTTACCACCCATCAAAAATGCCTTCTCCTTGCCGTGTCTTGCTATAAACACCTTATCAGCCCTGGGCAATGCTTTTAGTGAGTCATTCTTGAATCAAAGTAGTTGTTTCTCACCTACATATGGTACATCACCGCCCTTCTAAGGTCTTCGTAGTACCACCTTTGATAAACTTTACCTTCATTCTATCACTGAAGAGGAGGCACATGTCCCAGGCCATGTCCTTCTTGCAATTAAATTTTGCAGGAATTGCCAAATGGTGATGGTCTTCAACACCATCATCCTTCATAAGTAAGTTACTCATTAGCAATTTCTTGCAAAGAAAGCAGTGAATGTTGAGCGCTCACCTGGAAATTAGACTCGCCACCACTACTGCTGGTCACCTCAACAACATTGCTTGATGTGTGGCAGTCCACTGCTTCGGAATCAGGCTCTTCTGTAACCTTCAAATGCTTTTTGGTTGGCCTGTGTGTTTTCTCTTCCGAGGACTCCTTGGATTCTGAACATTCAGCTATCCTTTTTGGTCTTGACATATTTTGATTATGCATGTTGTATTTCCCTTTTTTAGTCTGTGTCCGTGTTTGAGTAGTCCTTTCTTTTTTTGTTTTGCCCTTTCTTTTTGCACTGGATAAGGCTGTTTCAGATGATGCCATTGTGATGGTGGGTTGGTGTTAATAAAAGTCAACGTGCATTACTTTGAGATGACATGCTTATGTGGTGTGCCTTGAATGCAACAATGTTCTGTCACACACATGAAATCATTTCACATTGTTTGGGTTACAACAGTGATCTATCAGTTGTTGTTAAAGTGTTGGCTCAAAAGAATGTTCTGCTGTGAAGTTCAAGCACCAAGATAACTGGTGGTGACCAGTTGTAACCGGAAATGAACAATGTTTTGGGTGTTGTGACCGATAACTGGGATGCTTTCAAATTCAGGTAACCACAACTGATGGTCCGGTTATTTGTGGTCAGGTTGTGTCCAGTTACCGGTTAATTACTGGTTATGGTAACCAGACCTTCAAACACTACTTTTCTGTACACATCCACATCTCTTCAACTTCACAATCTGGTTGTATGGCACAGTCATGGGTTTCAGTTCCATGTTTAGCAACATGGTTGCTGTCTGTCATATGAATGAGATGCCAAAGTTATTGGATGTCTTCACATTTGTTGTTTGATGACAAGTTGAACTCAGAGATACAGTACAACAGTTTCTGAATGGACACAAGCATTTTATGACTATGGTTGCCTGCAGAATCAGGATGCAGAACAGGTCATATCAGGAAAAAGGAAAATTTCTTAATGTCTTATTGCATCCTTATAGTACTTAATACCTCCTTAAAATTTCCTTAAACACAGTTTAAGTAGGTTCACACTTTTTAAGACCATTTTAAGTAATTTAAGCCAAGTTTAAGCAATTTAAGTAAATTTCCATTTTCCTGATGCACTAAAGGGGTACCAGGTCTTCACAGCTGCCAATACATTTTTGGACAAAGGCAGGCTCACATACATACTGGTCAAAAAGTGTGAATGTTTTCCCCACTACTGTCCATGAATAGAAATGGAAACAAAAAATGTGTATATGCATGGTTACCATGTATCCTAATTAGTAGCAAAAGATATTTTACTCCATGGTCAAGAATTGAGTGACATGTCAATGATACATTGGTAAGTAAGTGCTGTACAAGGCTGACATACATACAAGTCAAAAAGTGCAAATGCTTACCCCTGTACCATACATCAATAAAAGCAGAAATGCATATATGCATGGTTAGTATGTACCCTAATCAGTAAAAACACAGATTTTAGTCTGCAGTCAACACTTGAGCAATGTGTGGTTGACACATTGGTAACTGAGTGCTATACAAGGCTGACATACATACTGGTCAAAAAGTGTGAATGCTTACCCCTGTACCATGCATCAATAAAAGCAGAAACACATATATGTATGTACCCTAATTAGTAGAAAAACAGGTTTTACTGTGCAGTCAAGAATTGAGCAATGTGTGGTTGACACATCGGTAACTGAGTGTAGTGTTTGAAAGTCTGGTTACCATAACTGGTAATTAACTGGTAACCAGACACAATCTGACCACAAATAACTGGACCATCGGTTGCAGTTACCTGAATTTGAAAGCATCCCAGTTATCGGTCACAACACCCAAAACATTGTTCATTTCCAGTTACAACTGGTCACCACTGGTCATCTTGGCATGAGAGAGTACCAGGACTTCCTGGCTGCTGATCAGGAACTGGAAGAATGGGATGTCACTGAGCATGAGATAGTCTAACTCATTAGTTTACCTTCCAGGCGTTTGCTAGAATGTTTGCACTATTTTCACAAGATGTTAATATACCCACTATAGTCTAATAGTCAGTCATTCCTCAAGCCTCCGTTTTGATGTGCTTATCCTCCTCAGCTGTCTATTTTATTGATCCCAGAATGTTTCATAGCAATTATACTGCTATGCTAGCCAGGCCGACAACTTGCACCACCTTCATCCTCCGTCTATCCTGTTGATCTTGGAACGATTCGTAGTAATTATACTGTACACTAGCCACCTTCATATGCATTATCTTCATCCTCCATCTATCCTGTTGATCCTGGAACAATTTGTAGTGATTATACTGTACACTAGCCACCTTCATATGCATTATCTTCATCCTCCATCTATCCTGTTGATCCCGGAACAAATTTGTAGCGATTATACTGTACACTAGCCACCTTCATATGCATTACCTTCATCCTCTGTCTATCCATTGATCCCAGAATGGTTTGCAGAGATTATACCACTATACAAGGGCCGACGTGTTAGCATGTCAGCACTGATGCGTACTGACACATACTGACAACTTGGACTCATGCCACCTTTATGTATTACTTTGTCCTCCATCTACCCTGTTCATCCACTCTATCATGACGTCATCTAATCAATACTGTGTGGTAAGTCGTCTTTCTCCCACCCTTCTCACCATGAATTTGTCAGTCTTCTAACCCTTTTCATTTCATATCATACTTGCAATCCATACAACAATTCTGCACCCAAATCTAATCGCTTTCTCTTGCCCTTTTGAGCACATCTTATTTTCCCTAACCAGGACATCCTTGTGATGGAATCGAGGGGGAGCATCGGAGCTCAGAGCACCGGAGCTGATGCAAATGGAGCCACATGCATCATACCTTCGAACACGTTTGCAATCTTTCTCTCCTTTTTTTTTGGCTGGATTGTGGAGAACTACTGGCTTCTTACTGACCTCTTCTCTTGAGATGTACAGATGAATTACACAAATGACAATGGATGCCACCCCAATTATGAATGCCACTGCCACCAACTTGTGTGCATTTGCCACCACTGCAGTGCTGCCAGCACCTCCAGCACCTCTAGCACTAGCACCACTGCTCCGTGTGCCAAACTCCTCCATCTGCCCCACTACCATCCTCTATGGGTTTGAGAAGAGTCCTTGGCCAGGTAGATGTCTGGAGAGGGAGAATATTGATGCTGAACAACCACCAGTTGTTGCCAGCAGGCCAGCGGTACATGATCACTGCTCCGACCTGGACCTTGTACGTTATGCTCACCTGTGTATCAAGACTCACAACTATCTGTGCTCCCTGCAGGGCAATGCTGATACTCATCCGCTGCAAGGGATCTACGAGAGTGCTGCCATCGTACATCTGATAAACACGTCACATGAGGTTGACCTGACCAGGTCCAAGGGATAAAAGCAGTGATGCAGCGAACTTTCCAATCTAACTCTCAGGCATCGTCCGTTTCATGCAATTTATATATATAATATTTTTATACAGCTTCCTCAAGTCAAAAGGGCAGGCTGTTGCTTCGGATGCAGAGATGTGTCATCTTGTATACATTGTACCATTTGTGTAGTACTTTATCTCTAACACGTTTTTCACCAACATAAAAAACTAATGACCGGTCTGAACTGGTTGTAACATGTTGCAACCAGTTAGTGTCTGACCGATTGCAACCAGTGGGCTGATACAACTGGACCGACAGTGACCAGTTGTATGTGGTCCAGTCCAGTCATAGGACTTTTATATAATTAAGGCAACCGGTCATGGTTGCGGTTGAGGAGTTTCCAGTCCAAAAACCAGACCGGACTGGACCCTGAAACACTACAGAAAAGTACAATGAGCAGTCAGGCTAGTCAGGGGCTAAGACCACCAAGATGGTCTTCCAGCCCCGAAAAGGTCTTCAACAATCAAACCAATAGATGCCACCCACTGTGACCAATTAAAAGCCACAAAAGCAGCTCTTGCAGCCTATTGGATGCTGTCCCTATCAGGAAAATGGAAATTTGCTTAATGCCTTATTGTGTCCTTATAGTACTTGATGCCTCCTTAAAATCTCCTTAAACACAATTTAAGTAGGTTCACACTTTCTAAGACCATTTTAAGTAGTGTAAGTCAACTTTAAATAGTTTAAGGAAATTTCTTTTTTTCTGATGGCCCACTGTCATGGGCCCAATTGAAAGCCTTCCAACCAGGACTGTTGCACCTTATAATATAAAGGATGCTCCCAAAAAAGTGTCAGAGCACCCATCAACATCGGCAACCCTGCAGCAAACTTTTTGGGCTCGTACAAGCTCGTATGAGCTCGTAGGAGCCCAAAAAGCTGGAAAAGTTTGGAAAAGTTTGGAAAAGTTTCATAAAGTCCAAAAGCTGACAAGTAACCTACATTTTGCCAAAAGCTGCCTTTGGCTGCTGCAAAAAAGTTGAAAAATGGAAAAGCATAAAAAGTCCAAAAAGATCCTTTGTCAATCATTTCATAAACTATACTTTTACACCTTTTTGTCTTTCATC
>QFEZ01000236.1:0-144845 GCA_003316425.1 Russula lepida
CACAGTTGCAGCACTTGCCCTTGCAGCGTTTCTTCTTGTCACTTTCGGAATTGGTGACAGATAAGGCCTCATCAGTGGCCTCCTTCTTTCCTCCCTGGCTGTTCTGTCCACGTCCACGCTGAATCTTCAATCGCTCCGCTTCCTCACATATGTGGTTGATGAGGGCATTGGTGTTGACTGATGTGGCACCATGGACAAGGTGTGCCGAGGACAAGATGTGTGATGCGAATGTTGCAAGCTCACTGGGGATGCCACAGAGAATGGTACGTTCATACTCCTTGTCAGTGATATCGACCCCTGATGCTGCTAACTCCTCTCACTTATAGCATAGGTTGCCTAGGAATTCCCAAACATCTCCTCCTTTTGCACAGCGCATCTCCAAGAATGACTGGTGAAGATCGGCCTGTGTGTAGGCACTCTTTGCCTGGTATTCCTTGACCATCTCCCATCGGTCGTGAGCAGTTAAACAGCTGGTGAGGCGCATGACGGTGATGTCAGGGAGATGCTGGGACAGGAGATAGCTGGCTACAGCATCTTCATGTTCCCATTTCTCTGCAGCCTCAATCTCACCCTCTGTTGATTTGCCAGCAACCTTGGGCTGGGGATGCGTCCTGGTGCCTGTGAAGTAGCCCCATCAGTGGGTGACCTTCATTGCTTCCTGGAAGCGTGTCTTGAAGATGGCCCAGTTGGCGCCATTCTGGTCGAGCCGAGGGATGTTGGCAGGGAGTTGTTCGATAACAGGAGTGGACATGGAGGATTTTCTGGTGAGTTCTAGGCTTCGATTATTTGGCTAGCAGTTCAGGCAGGGCCCATAACCTGATGCAAGCGATATAAGCTGATAAGGGTGAGCTAAAGCAGACATGCATGTGATTGTCTGTATAGACAATCTGTATAGACAATCTAATCTCAGTATCTGCACGTACGGCACGATAACTATATGTATTCACCTGTATAGACGATCTAATCTAGGCTAGGTAAGTATATGTGATTGGTAGGTAAGTGGGTATGGAGAGCTCACCTCAGTATCCGCACGTACAGCACGATAACTGAGGGAGCATCAACTATTTCTGTGCTGTTTATATACGACGTGGGCCCTATTGGCCCAGTATTATGGTAGGAACTAAGGAATGTAGGTACAGCTACTGGATATGTGGCACATATAGAGCTGCCAAGGTATTGACATAGAGAACGGTACTAATCTATATGGTACTACTTGTGTCCAGACGCGTCACACTGCATGGGCGCTCCAAGCTGCCCGTTCCGTGCTCCGATCCGCGCTTGCTCCAACACTTACTCCCCCTATTCTCATGGTATCAACCAGTGCCAGAAGAGAGGAGACAAGCAGCGTGTGTGGCATCGTACGTGGCGTGTTGCACTCGTACAAAGACTGGGGCGGGCTGACCAGTTGACACAGTGCATGCAATCCAGCACAAAGAAAGAAAAGAACGGTTCGGATCTGATGACTTAAACTTCATCTGACCACACGACACGAACTGAGACGGCTCAAACTGGCCTCAAAACAACATCTCTTTCCTGATGAGGCCAGGCTAGGTCCGCTAGGAATGTGCACATTCAAAAGGCAAGCAGTTCCACATACGAGTGGTGAGCAATGAAGAGAGATGAGCGCACACAAGGAAAAGAAAAACAGAGAAAAAGGCTGAGGTAGAACATATCAATGACCAACACAAAGCCCTGGTGCAAAGGATGGAGGATATGAGAGGGCTTCAGGATAGGCATCCCCTTACTCTTACAGGTCAACACAGACACAGATGGTGGGAGGACGGAACTCACGGAAGGAAGGCAGAAGGTGGAGAGTCGCAAGGCGAAAAAAATATTTCCAAATTTGTCAGTGTTTGGCACGAGCACGGATCTTCCAGACCCACCAAGTGAGAAGGCCAAACTGAAGATGGTGGTATATAAAGCAGGAACTAAAGTCTAAAGTTCAAAGTTCAATCGCTCCTACCTTGTCTTTGAAATCTATGGCACTCATTAGCCACTAGGCATGATCAGACCTTGTTATGGGTCATTGGTGCAGGTGCAGGCACAGTATACGACGGTCAAGGGCTGGCAGGTCTATGGTGCATAGGCAGTCTGGTTTGGGCCGTTTGGCACACAATTCGTAGCATCGGAAGAGGCGGGTGTGATCGTGTGACATAAGCACACAAGATACTGTAGCGCTACTCAGTGCAGACCATGGTGACATTGTACGCACGCTCATCTACGGGACGTCCAGCTGACTCACCTACTTCCCCAAACGACAGGTCTTGCACCTCCTAGCCATGACCCACACGGCAGATATAAACCTCACGATCTACGACTTCCAAACAGTAGCAGATCGCATACCCTACCTTGTGGATCCCAAGTCATCTGGGAGGTACTACACGGCAGGTCTGCACCACGTGGGTGGAATACCCGCACTGCTCAAGTACGTCCTCACGCATACAGACTTCATCGACGGCACAGAGCTGACTGTGACGGGCTGCACGCTCGCAGAGAACATTGTGGACGCTATGGAGCTCTTCTTAAACAAGTCCGACACCGGCATGGTGCAGGATGTTGTGCCCCCACTTGCGAATCCTATCAAATGTACAGGCCATATCGCTATTTTGAGAGGTAATGTAAGGTATGCCTCGGATTCAGGCTCGACTCGGAGCGGAATGACCGTATCGGAGCGCCCGTCGGCCACGCATTCGACTTCTCATTTTTCTTTTGTCCACTCCTCATCTCGCCTCTTGCCATTACCTTCTCCTTCCCTCTTGACTCGACCACCGGCGCAAGATAACTGCGAACAAATCGTTATCCTTCCCACTCACACAGCCTCCCGCCTTCCCTTTTTCTTCTTATTTGTTTTTCTATTTCCTTTTTACTTTAGGCAACGATGATTGACTCTTAGCCGCAGCCGCACGGCACCAGTACGCTCCAGAACCCTCTTAATACTTTTCTCCCCATCTCTGTTGACATTTCTCTTGCTTTTCTTCTACATTTTTCCTGAATGTTTGGCACAACGACGACGCGTTTACCTACCCATCCTCGACACCGATACGATTACCAACAGATACGATTACCAAGCGTAGGGACTCAAATGTATTTAAGCAGCCTCCTCGTCGAGGACGGCATTAGATCACAACTCTTTGATATCAATCCATCAGTGTGTTCTCCCCTCTTACTTTTTGCGTGCATTTCTCGTTGTCTCGTCGACTCGGCACTGGTGCTCGTGGACCCGCTGTCCACCCTGTGCCTCATTTCTTATCACACCACTTCTGTTTCCCTTATCATCTTATCTTGGACGACAAAACCCATGTCACAGCCGCTACCTTAGCTACAGTAACCTCGCACCCAGCAGCGCGGTCGTGAAGATTACTGGCACTGAGGGCATCAGGTTCGATGGGACAATGTTTTGACGATGAGGCCTCATTCTACCCTGCGCTCGCTGCTGGTAAGATCAAGCCCATCCACTGCACCTGAGCTGATATGTCGGCCTCATATCTTTGCCCTCCATTATCCGGGCTTTAATGATGATAGAGATGAGATTGACAAAGCCGGACAGGCAAGCTATCACGACGACCCCGCTGCCGCGTTGCTTGAGGTGCTCGATCCAGAACAAAATGTCGCATTTGACGCATGGTACTTACATATCAATCCTCACATGACCCCTGATACGACATGGATGACTGACAGGATCGCTACATCAACGTGCCAATTGATTCGTGACTCTATCGCGGGTTCCCTTTATGTATAAGGTATCAAGATCATTTCTGAATGGACAATGGAATGCAAGCATAATTTCAGTTGACTCAATCATTTGTAGCATCCATTTATTCCCCCGATTTGGGCCTGTTTTGCCTCAAGAACGGAACTCCTTTACTGTCCTAGATAAAAGCCATTCTACGTAAATCCATTCACCAATATGTACAGTAACTTAATGTTTGCATAGATAATTGAGGCTTAATTATATCTAAAATATCTTTAAAATATGGGTTTGTCCTGATGACTCACTCACTCCCTCACACCAGATATCTAATTATGGGGAGGGACCCTCTTTCCCTTCATGCGCACGCGTGTCCCCAGTCACGCACTGAGGTCTCGTTCAATCGGCTGAGGCGTTCGGAAGAGAATTTTTTCATTGCGAAGCGTTCGGAAAGTTCTTGGTGATCAAGCCCTTACACCATGGAAATCTGCAACTCTGATTCGCATGAAACCTCCGCGGTCGCTAAATGAGCGTGTAGTGACTAAAGATATCGATCTCTGGCTGGCTGGAAAGATGCGGGCGGACCTGCATGAGTGCGTATGTTCGAGAGCGAGCTATGCCGTTCTTTGATGACTGGACCTCTAGGCCTTTATATCATTTCGTATTTGAGTCACCATGGTCAATGATGCCTTTTTAGTACGGTATTCATGGCCATCCTTTCGTCGGATCCGAAAGTCACTATTGAACAATGAGGATATAATAGTGCTTCTGCTACTACCTATTATCTTACTCAGGCGGCTTACTTGGTTTATTATTCACCAACTAGTTGGCAGGATCCTACGACAATCAGAAGGCCGAGGGCGAAGCGGCTGACTCGAAGAAGGTGACAGGGAGACAGGCCCTCGTTAACCTCGGGTCCACCGGAAATGGGAGTGCAAGATACATTCTGACCACGCAAAGCAGAATCACGTCAGCCCAACTGGTACAGCGATAGAAGCTCTATCAGAGCGGAGGGGAGCTTCGAAGCGCGAAGGAGTCGAAAGACCAACGAACGAGAATTTTGTAGACGGTCCGAGTTGCGGTGGGATGGACGCGGCACCATCTCAATTCGATATGATAGCAAAGATACGGAAATTCTGCGGTTTCAGGGCTGAGCAAGAGCGGGAAGGGACTTCAGAGACGACTCCGAGCACATTTCGAATAATTTCACTGGTGGGGACGGCGTATCCGGGTCTTTCGCATTATACTTAATGACTTGTGTTTTCTGTTGGAGGTGAGGCAGCAGCCACAGCGCGACGCAACAGTGACGCAACGCGTCTGGCAACCCGGGCCGGCCTGACCGCCCGGATCTGCGTGCACTCGAATTTGAGTCGTTCTTTAATTACCACTCGTTTTATTGCGATCGGACAATTTCCCTAGCTACCTACGTATTTAAACTTCAATACTGCTACGCTTCACACCTCAGATCTTTGTTCCAAAGTCTGAGGTTCGTACTTTACTCTACGCTCGTTATACTCTTCGCTTACCATGTATCTAGACGCTTTTCGGCGTACATTTTCCGTGTTACGATTTATGCCAATGTCGTGTAACATGAGATCTGCCTGCAGGCACAGGGGATCGAGACACTGACCAGCCACTAAACCTTGACTACACCACAGCTGCAAAATTCATGGGTTCTACCTTTTACGCTGCAAGGTAGCTGTTAAACTCGCAATTGAAGTCAGGCAACTAGGTCAAGGAGTCTGAGACAGGTCCGATCAGCCACTACCAACACAGACTTCTTCCCGTCCTTCTCCGATAGAGTAAGAGTAACTTGTTCAAAACTGTGGAGTTTTGAAATTCAGGCAGACAATATCAGAGGAGTTCAAAGCCAAGCCACTGCCACCGCTGCGTCCTCAGACAGGACCCGGAAGACACGGACCGATCTCACCTCGCTTCGGGGACCACGCGTCTGCCATAATTACCGCGTCTAATGGCCTTTCCGAGTTCTCATTTTCGCTTCAACTGTTGATCTATATCACCTCCCCCGCCTTCCCCTAAACGATAGTCTGGGAACACGACCACCAGTGAATAGGCGCTGGTTTCTCACCTTTCCAAGACGACCTCCGTCGCGCAAGTGGCACAGTTCCTCGCGATTAACCGCCAAAATCGTCTCGAACAATGGCCAGCTCAAAGCAGGCTTTGGTGTGTGGATGATATTCATGGGTGTATTTGAAACCCGTGCTGATGTATTCCCTAACCGCGATAGTGGGCTGCGGGCCGCGATGAAACAGTCGAAGTGAATCAACGAGCTCTCATCGACAAGGTTCTGGCACGTTATTCTGGAGAATTCACAGGTTAGTCACATCCTTCGAGTGTTTTTGAATAGCTCTTTTAGACATCGCCTTGATCAAATACAGTGTTTCGTGAGCTTCTACAGAACTCGGATGACGCCGGGGCACGTTCAGTCGAGATTCGGTTTGAAACCGAAGAGTATATGTCCCGTGAGAAAGGTGGTGGACCCCAGTCAGGCAAACCCGAGCAAGAGGATCTCCCACTCCCAGACCTAAAAACAGCCGTAGTATGTGGTTTTCTAAACGTGGTTTGAATGCTATGTTCTTATTGTACCCTACGATTACTCGTACAGGTCCACCAATGGACGTTCAAGAATAATGGCATACTGTTCAGAGAGGAGGATTGGAGTCGACTAAAGAAGATTGGTGCGTAGACCTTCGTATTTACCACTGTCGCCTTCTCACGTTTCCTTAGCTGAAGGCAACCCCGATGAGGAGAAGATCGGCGCTTTTGGCGTAGGTCGGTCGAGGCACTATCTCTACTCCATACATTTTCTTATGCACGGCATCTATAGGCTTCTACAGCTTGTTTTCGGTTACAGAAGAGCCGTGGGTCACCTCGGGAGGTACGCCCACATCACTCTCACAAACTCGACACGGTTCTACTCTTACATCCCAGGACAATGGATGAACTTCTATTGGAAGGACAGGAAGGATCAGGTCAGCCATCTTCATACTCCGTATTTGAACCTCATGCCAACAAAGCCATCTCAGCTATATGCCCGCCGCGGAACTATACCAGCAGTAGATGATGCGGTTGACCCATGGACCACATTTCAAATGACGCTTAGGGAACCCGGTCCTATACCTCCGGCTTTTGATTTTACCCGTTTTTTGGTTTCTTCTATTACATTTATGACGCATCTTTCTGAGGTTAGCGTATACTTTGACGATAAGCGGCTGGTCAGGTTGTCCAAGGATTGCGGCGTGGCAAAGGAAGTGTCGATGCTGAAGGGTCTCAAAGGCACGAGCCCTAAGGGTATGATGAATGTCAAATCAATCGAAACTATGCGTGAGTTCTGTTGCAGTTTCAGGAAGAACTGATCTGTACATCTTCCATGATAGCTCTTCACATCGACGCAGAAGTGGTTCGATGGGTGTACACTGTTGGCTCGGAAAAGCCTCCTCCTACATCTAAGACCGATACCCTAAAAACCGTGACAAATCAAGCTAGTGGATTCTTCTCATCACTCTTCGCTGGGCTCGGGACGCCATCCACGCCGCGAAGGACACCAACACCGGTGCCAGCAGCGCCCAAGGAATCGATCAACCTTTTGGAGGCAAATTCGTCGAATGTCGTCTTAACTATCTTCGCTGCGAATGTTGATGTACGGCTTGACAAGAAAATGACAGCGGAGCTGCTGCGTTCGACGAAGAAGAATCCTCCCGGCCGACTGCGCTACGAATTGATATACGTAGGCTCTGCTGTCGTGAAATGTATCCTCGAAATTGGCTCTTACTTTTGATCAGACTGGGAAGGACGAATACGATTCGAGTGTCAAGGCAGAGGAGAAAGCGGCATTCGCTACGGGGAGCATATTTCAAGGGCTTCGGGCTGATCTGGAAGGGTTCGTCACATCATTCAGAGTAGATGTTATGATTGACCCGTCGAACAGGATTGGCTCTGCCCGAGTGTTCATTGTGAGCTATTATTATTTCATATCATATCCGCGGGAAGGAAACGTATTCCTATAGGGCCACTCGACTGGCCAAACCACTGGAATTGGAGGACATATGGCCACGCGGTTTATTCCGACAGTTGAGCGCGAGTCAATTGACCTGGTGTACGTCTTTTTCTACTCTTATATCTGAACTGACAGAGGGATTCCCGGACTCTAGTGATCGTAATGTGGCAGGTCCGCATCATACTTCTCCTCACACTCTCATCCTGAATTCTTGATGCAGTCTGGAACAAGGAGCTTCTTTACGTCGGAGGGTTTTTGGCACGTTCTGCCTACGAACTCGAGTTAGATGCGATCAAGAAGATGTGGGAAGGTGCCGCAGAAGTGAAAGGCCCTGGTGGAATTCCTGATGAGGAAGTTCAGGCCTGGCTACGAGGTCGCGCTCTCCATGCGCTCAAATTCTTTGCGTTTCACCCTTCCACCCCATCTCCCGTGGTATCCAATTCGATGGAAGCTGCCTTCTTTACTTGCGCGACTACCCATTCCTTCTCGATCATTTCCTCCGAAGGTGTACGAAGTGCCAGCCAGGTTCACATTCCCGATCCCGAGTTCTCTGGCTTCCTTAAGCGTCTGCCGGTCATCTCCGATGATGTCGTCAACGGTGCGAAGACTATGATCGCTGCTCTCCGTTCCCGAGGATTGATCAAAAATATAACGTTTGTGGATGTACTCAACGAACTTCGCTTGCGCCCTCTTTCTGAGGTGGAAACGGTTGCTTGTCTCAAGTGGTGGATCGGCGTTGCCAAACAAGGAAACAATCCCAATCTTCTTCAAGGGAGATCGCAGCTCCTAGATGCGCTGGTGGTGTTGATCACTGGGCCTCCTGAGAAGATCGTGAAGTTGTCGGATGCTCAAACATTCTTGAATTGTAGAACCGGTGGAGCGATCATTCCAACCGATGGCCCTCTGCCGAGTACCCTGCTTCCTACGAGTATCACCAGGTCATTTGATCCAAATGTCCTCACATCCGTTTTTCCCTGGAAGCAGCTATCTATTGTTGATTGGCTCAGACATGCGACGAACCCGAAGGTGGCCACTGCCAACGCTGAATTTGATATCACACACTCCGCTCCGTGGGCGGAACGGGTCTTGTCTGTGCTCGCTCGTGCTTGGCCGTCATTAGCCAAAACCTCCCAAGAGGATATTATCCAAATCCTGAGTCCGAAGTCTTGTATCCCAACATCGACCGGCCTGAAGATACCAAACCAGGCTTACTTTTCCAGCGTAAATCTGTTCCGGGACCTTCCCATCGTTACAATGCCATCTGGAGCTGTTGTGAAGGGTACTTTAGAGAAGGTGTTACAATCACTTGGTGTACGCAAACACGTGGAATTGCAGATCATCTTCGACAGGTCTGTCTCGCCTTTCTCTTGTCCCTTCTTCGAGTTTAACTCACTGAACTTATTGGTAGAATGATAAAAACCGGGGACTGGACGACATTTGACCTTGTCAAGTACCTGGTGTCCATACAATCAGCTTTATCTTCCCAGGAAATTGATCGTCTGCGACAGACGTCTGCCTTTCCAAAGGAAGGCGCGGGAAAGGAACAGTTGGCTAGTGGGCCAGGTCGGAAAGTTCAACGACATAAAGCCATGGATCTCTATGAGCCAGTCGACATCTTTCGTGAGCTTGGCTTACCTATTATAGACTGGGGTGCCGATAATCGATGGAGACCGATGTCTGATGAAGGCAAGTTCTTGTGGTGGGTTGCGATGTAGGTCCTGAGTGACTCACCAATTGAACAGCCAAATTCGCCTTTTCACTGGGTTTGAGACGAGCACCTCCCTTGCCAGATATTCTCCATATCGCTGCGTCGGATAGTCCCACTGTGCGGGAAAAGGCTTTTACATTCTTCTTGGACAATTTATCCGTCAAGTATTCTGATTATGATCCTCAAAGTTTCCGTGGTCTCGCTTTTGTTCCTGCAGTTCTTGGGACGGAAAAGGTGCTGGCGAAGCCATTCGAAGTAGGAGATCTATCCCTGTTGTTCTTTCGCTTCATTTAAATCGATTCATGATAGCTATACGCTAGCCCTGAATGGGCAGCACTAGGTTTTACCGTAGTGGATCCATTGCTTCAGGATGGAGCGGCAATCAAACTCAAACTCAAGAACCACCCTCCAACTTCTGAGCTCGTGACTCTTTTGGAGAGGTTTCCACCGGGAGATGAGACAACAGCACGCCAGTGGTTCGAGGTTCTATCTGGCCGTGTTCCAGGTAGACTCCCTTATCTATATCCATTTCGAAGCTATTTTGATTTTCCACTACATCGCAGATTTTTCTCAAGCTGAAATGCGGCGACTCTCAGAGATGGCCTTCGTACCCGTAAAGTCCACAGGAGACAAGAGTATTATCAAAAGATCACAACCTATTCAATGTTACTTCTCAGGGACAGGAGGCTCGGAGCTCCATTCCAAGCTGTTTGCTTTTGTGGATTTCGGCGCTCGCGCCAATGCGTTCCTAAGAGCCTGCGGTACTAGGCAAGAGCCGTCCGTTGAAGAGATCGCCCAGATCTTGCTAGCAGATCCATGGAGAATATACCAGCTCGCCAGCGGCCGAGAGAAGTGAGTGTAGATCAAGCTTTAAGAGACAGGGCTCTAAATCATTTGTTAGTTATCTTTTCGAGCTTCGTAACCTCGCTGTGAATAGGCGACTCCTTTCGAAGGCAACGATCATGCGCATGAAACGGTCGAACGTACTTCTTGGGTCTCGCCGCGTGAAGAAAGATAGTGGTAAAGCTTTGAGTGACGGCGATGAAGACGAGTGGGACCTTCAAGACGACTTGCTTCAACCCGATAAAGTGGCTATTGCAGATGATACCAACGCATACCAACTTTTCGGTGATCGCATCTTCTGCGCACCGCAAGAAGACATTCTAGAAGGTACCTAGTCGAGTGTTTGTTTTTGGTCTTTCGTGTATTACTCATTTGCTATTAGAACTATACCTTTTCCTGGGTTCTCCACGCCTGAGCTCCCTTATCAAGGAGAACTACGAGACGTCGCGTGAAGACCGCCATGCAAAGACTGGGCCTGACACTAGACACTTGATCCTAGAGCGTCTCCCTCTTTTCCTTCACGAGCATCCCCAGTCACGCACTAAAGTCTCGTTCAATTGGTTGAACGAAGAGAAGAACTTTATTGTAAAGGTATTTGGGAAACTCTCGGTGACCAAATCCTTACACCATGGAAACACCCACAATTCTGAGAAGCACGATGCCTCTGCGGTCGCTAAGCGAGATGGTAGAGGGCCAATTGAACTCTGGCTCGCTGGAAACACGCAGGTGGACATGTATGAGTGAGGATATTCGTAAACGAGCTTCACCGTTGTTTGATGATCGGGCCTGTAGGGTTTCCACCTCATTATGTCGCTTCATATTCGAGTCACCCAAGGTCAATGATGCCCTGTTATTCATGACCATCCTCTCTACGGATCTGAAGGCTCTCAAGCGACGGGGATATAATGGTGCTCCTGCCACCTTTTTTTGTCATCTCCAAGTAGCTAATTTGTTGATTATTCACCGACTAGTTGACAGGATTCTACGACAACAGAAGGCCGAGCGCGAAGCAGCTGAGAAGGCGAGAGCTGAGGCAAGGGCTTCGTTAATTTCGAACTCGTCGGAAATAACCATACAAGATACACCAGCGAAGATTCCGACCACGCAAACGAAGATCCCGCCACCCCCAGCCGGAACAATGACAACGGCTCCGCTGCCACCGACACCACCACCACCACCAGCAACTTCTGGAGGTACCGGTCTTGAGCAAACATTGAAACGCTCGCGCCCTACGTCTGCCATTCATGAACTCGGGCGCCTTCTACGTCCAAATCGTTCGGAGGTTTCGTCATCCCGACTGACTCCCCCTCCCAAAGTCGAAGACGTGTCGCCTCCGTCAAATCCAGTCCCTCCCAAGAGAGAAGTCTCAAATGTGCTAGAAGGGGCGTCCTTGTCCGTCAACCCAGGATCGTCGAGAGCAATCATCCGTTCTCAGCCGGGCCCTACTATCACTCCGCTAAGTAACATCGGTATGTCACTTGAATTTAATTTATCGAGGTTTTTACCTCGCTCGTTATTTCATAGCCAACAATATCGATATGGCCATAAATGCCTGCGCACCTGAGAGGAGTAATCTACTTAGGAACCGGGAAGAGATGCAAATGGTGAAGGAGTCGCTGGACGAGGGATACTGCGATGTTACTGGTAGGACAGGTGACCTAGACCTTGTCGGCATGTGTTAAACTTTGTCGTGTGCTTCTCTTATCCCCTTACGTCAAATCCACAGGTAGCATGGGTAGTATAAAGGTTTTTGCGGGGCCGGGTGAGATCCTCTTATTCGACTTAAACCCAGATACTCGACGTTAACTTCCCTTATAGAACTTCCAGAGCGCCAGACGCTCATTCAACGCAAACACGATGTACTGGCTCGCTTCCTTCATATTCTCAACCCTCTTGTAGAACTCTACAAAGTCCCGAAGACTAGTTTGCACGTTTTCGTCGATAGTGAAGGGCAACTTGTTGCTTTCAATAGAAGCGGGAGTTTATTCATGAATCTACGATATTACGAAGCCTGGCGTACGTCTTAGTTTCTACTCTATTCCGATAGTCGATCTTAGGTTGAGCTTGTTAGACGACCGTGATGTCCAACGAGGCGATTACTCCAAAGCCTTAATCTCGTGGTCCGTATTCTTGGCTCCTTCTCCTTCCACTGCTAACACCATTAATTTGCCTAGGTATTTCACACTGGCACATGAGATTGCCCACAATCTTGTTCATCCACACAACTCAGAGCACGAATTCTATTTCTCTGCCATCTGCGAGGCCTATCTTGTGGCTCTAAGCAAGCTACTGCCGGATTCATGATGACTTATGGATGGATGGATGGATGGTGATATAGATTATGGTACAACGACGGACATGTATTAGCACCACGCGTTACGTAATCAGACGTACTCTTGCACGTGAGGAGGACAGAGCGTACGCGTCGTCGCAGTGTCATTGACGATAACCACCATGGAGTGTTCATTTGCGCTTACAGGGAAGGACTATGTTATTATCGCGGCGGACACTACGGCATCACGCTCTATCGTGAAAATGAAAGTCGACGAGGACAAGATCAAAACTCTCAGTCCTCATCTTCTGATGGCTTACTCTGGAGAATCAGGTTCGTCCAACATCCCCCATCCCCATACTTCCAAACCTGACTACCCTTTATTTCTCATCCTCGGCGTCGATTGACCCGTGCAGGCGACACTATCCAGTTCGCGGAATTCATAGAGCGAAATATCAGACTCTACCACATTCGCAACCTCTATCCACTCCGTCCACAGTCCGCTGCATCGTGGATACGTCGATCTCTGGCAGATTCACTGCGCTCTCGCTCGCCTTATTCCGTCAACCTCCTCGTTGGCGGATATGACACCGGGGACAAGTCACCGCACTTGTACTGGGTCGACTATCTCGGTACTATGGCCTCGGTGCCTTTTGCCGCCCATGGATATGGAAGCTATTTTGCTCTTAGTTTATTAGACCGGTGAGTGAAACTCGTCTCCTCCTAAGGTTCATTTTGCCGGTTTTGCGTGCTTGATCTCCGCTCCCTCCCAAACTCCCCCCCTTCTTGCTTGAGTGCGCGTTACCGAGGACTGGCGGCTGACTGAACGTAACGATTTTAGGTATCACAACCCTGACGGTTCGTTGGAAGAAGGTCTTGATGTTCTTCGACGGGCGATAAATGAGACAGCGCAGCGTTTGGTGGTTGCCCCAGGAAATTATATCGTAAAGGTTGTTGATAAGGACGGTGTACGGGAGATCAAGTTGTAGACGTAGCTGACTTTTCAATGTTCACACCATGATGCCTACTCAACCATTTCTGAGAAACCAGTCCGCCATGAGTTATTGGGTTACAAGTAATAATACCTAGCAATGTTTTTCATCACGCTCAAGGTTCTGGCCATTAAGGCCACAGTTTCGTAGATTCAACTACGGAAAAAGTAGGATAGTTGATGATAACCGGTCTCAATGGGCTACCGTGACACCGTCGTGGACTGAACTTATCACCAGCGTAACCCGAGTATTACGTCCAATGCATGGCGATGTTCGGTCCATTTCAGAGACTGTGTCTGAGGTGGATTGACGGTCAAACCTTACGCAAGACTGGGGGAATGGGGGGGAGGGCGTTGTTCAAAATGCTATATGGGTATACCCGCACGCACATCCTCACCGCGTGTCTTCATTCGTTTTACAATTTCCACACCCGTCGTGTCCGCATCACCCACGCGAACGCACACACGCCAAACGCATACACTCCCAACACGCACATTGCACGCCCATTCGAGACATACATCGTCCGCATGGACAGGTTCACCACGCCTGTCGCCACGTTCGCCTGTGGTGTTCCATCCAATCCCCACAAACATTAGATTAGCACACAAACACTTATGGTCAAAAGGGGGAAGGCGGGGAAATGAAACGCACGAGAAGGAATACGGCCAAAGAGTTCCGGTTGATTGCTTCGAGTAAAGGGGGCGCCGGCATAGGGCTGGGCCCAGGCATGGTTAGCGGCGTGGAAGTCGAGTCCGAGACATTGTCGTCGCTGTTACTAGGTCGACGGACGACTTTGAGGCCTGAAACGGGTGAATACGTGCTCTTGGAAAATGGTGTAGGGAAAAAGGCGAGGTCCAGAAGCAAGTAACATAATAAGACAGTTGTGTTGTACGCCGCTACCCACGCGATGTAAGGCAGGTTTACCTGTCCTAGTTCATCAATCGAAACAACCGATCGGAAGCGTGGAGAAACGTAAACGCACGAGACGGCGCGAAACGTCAGGTCCGCCGATATGCAAGTATCTGGTGATGCCGAAAAGCGACCAGTATATGACTGCATACGAGAAAAGTACCGTCGCTGTTTTGTCATTTTCGCGGTGGACGGGCATATACACCCGATGTTGGGTAGTGTTTGTGGAAGGGTCGGCACGCGCCCCTGCGTCGCTTTTGCGACATCTCCGCACGGCGGCCTGCTGCCGGCGGAAATAAGAAGGTGAGTGAGGTATTATGAATGTCCCTGTAGAGAGGCCGAGGAGGTGTATTGCAAGATACCCTGATTCCAGGAATGAGCGTGCACACGGTCAGGAACAAAAAAAAAAAAGGTGACACTAACCTGTGAGGGAAACAAGGCCTTCCTTGTTGGCGCTAATCAGGGTCTGCCGTGTTGCATTGAGGACGTAAGATGTCAAACCGACAGTAAGGGAAAGCTGGTGTGCTATACCGGTTGAGAAGCTGTAAATTAAGGGGCACCGGGTTTGGTTGTGTCACGTACCCGACGCTACAAAAAGCCCGAGAAGCGATAAAGGCATGGTCGTGATGAATGGGCGCAAAAAAACTCTTAACACCTGAATCAGCGCAAGCGTCAGGAAGAAGTTCCAGTGTATGCCATATTCAGTAACATGTTCCTTCGTCCATCGTCAGCAGCGTATTTCAATTCGAAAAGAAAAGGGAACTTGGACAACTTACGGGATATTGCGTACCCTTCACTAATACGACGCGCAGTAAACCAAGCACCAGGACAGGCAGGGATTTTTCGAGAACAGACAAAATCTCCAACCGAAGCGGTGGTCTCAAATCTGGTGGGTTTTTGACAAATTGTATGACTAGGATCGCGGAAACGATTCCTTGGGAAAACACAAATGAGCCAACGCCCATGTCCATCTACTGATGCTTTTGAGTACCATAAAAGGTAGCAAGCATAAAACAAATAAGGAACGCACGAGCGATACTCCATAAGTCTCGCACTTTGCTAGCGTACGGGGAAATACAGGGAAGTCAACTGCGAGGATCGCGAGCACAGTCATGAGCATCATATGCGCGCGATATGTACTCAACGCGGACAGACGCGTTGTCTCAGTCTGTTCGGCCGACGCCGTGCATTGCTGAGAGGACTTGTCGTGAAAAGAACCCGGCGCACGATGCGACACGGATGACGCACGAGGGGAGACGATTCCGCCGGAGGGTAGAGGTGTACCAGACTGGTGTGGCGGGAAGAGGAAATATATGAACGCGGTGGGAAGAATCAAGATGGCGGATAGTGTGCCCGGGCGATGAGCGAAAAGAGTCATTGAAAGGAGCAGAGGGACAACGAGGAGTAGCCATTCCAAAAGGAAGAGAAAAGATTTCTGTGGTGACGAGCGTGAGCGGATGGCGGAGTGTAATGCAATAGAGGCCTTGAAGTTGCGTCGTCAGTAACTCAGCGTGTAATAAGAGAGGATGCAGACATACGAGGGCAATGAGGGTTATCATGTTAACATGAGAAACCGTAGAGCCCGTCATACCGGAGACAAAGGCCTCCTTTGAATGCTTGTAGTCATCCCGGTGGGCCGTGAGCACCATCGAGAGGAAACTTGTTCTGCTGTAACTCGCGTCGCGTATTGCCAGTCACAGATAAGAAGAGGTTTGATGTCGCACGCTCGCGTTGCGTAACAACGTAGACAGCCGCACCTCACAGTTGCTGAGGCATCCCTGTTAAACCTTCAGTGTTCACTTGAGGTCGAGTGGAAAAGGAGAACAACACGCGTGTAATTATGAGAAATGATCGAAAAAAAAAACTTGGGGCCCAACAGGGGTTCGAACCCTGGACCGCTCGCAAAGTGCTTAGCCGAGGCATAACCCAAAGCGAGCATCGTACCACTAGACCATTGGGCCACAATGATGGCGATCTTAATGATGATGTGATCCAGCACCGTACCAGAAAGGTAGGGGCTCGAGGATCGACTTGTTAGCGCCCTCTCTTCGTTGACAAGTTGGGGTAGTGGACGTTGGTATGGACAAGTTCAAGGCCCTCGAACCGGTTAAACTCCACCAGGACTCTTCGAGTGGCTCGCAAAGATTCACATCCACGTCCTCCTCGACACCCCGCATCGGAAAGCTTCCATCCTCACTTCACTTGGCCATTCTGCACTACATCCCAGTCCCAGATGTCCCTGCCTATGCGCGTACAAACCGTGCCCTCGCCCGCATTGCTGCCTCTGAAGAACTTTGGGAACACCACTACAATCTCTTAGGCATCGACAGATATGGGTTTGGTCCCGTACTGGACGAGCTGGAGAGTCGGGCGCAAAAGCAAGTGTCGGAACAGCCTCCCACACTTACCGTAGATGTTGCAGAAGATGACTTTGGTGACTTCGCGTCTGGAACGGACACATTTGGCTTGTTCGGGGGATCAACACAGAACGGATTCTCTACTTCCCCAGGTGAAGTGGGCAACTTCATTGGCGGCAGCACGATGATGCAGGGCACCAATGTACTTGGTGCAACCTCATTCCGCTCTCGCTACATACGCGCGTATAACCTTCTGAGAAGTCTCGCACCAGCGTTGCTTGAACCGCCCCACCAGATCCTTTCTTCACTTTTCCCGCCCACGACTGCATCGGCCGCTTCCCTCACGTTGTTACATCGCTCCAAGACGCTCCGTCTCCTTCACCGATTTCACTCCCATCTTCAACCCCTTCGATCGTCACCATCCTTGCTGTCTGCCCTCCGTGCTGCCTCTGACCGGTTCGATGCCACCTTGCTCAGCGCCTTCGACGTTGCGGACGGCCGGGCCGATGAGGCTGGTATGCGCGAGGCCGCTGAAGCGAGTTGGGAAATCTGGGATCCGCACGAAATTGGAGGCGGGGGTGTCGCGGAATGGGAAATGGGGCGAGTGTGGGGCGAGAAACGGGAAATTTTCTATGTCACGAGCTCGCACAAACCCCTTGACAATTTCACGTATGTAATGCTTTTTACTTGTCATTCGCGTGAAGCCGTAGAATAACGACATACAGCGCGAGGGGGACTTTGAATTTCGAACCAATGGACGCCTTCATGGGTTTTGTACTAGACGCTCTTCGAGAGCATGGCTCCCGCGCTGTACGCGTCTTCCCTCCTGCTGCGGGCGTTCTCGTGTCATTTGCAGATCGCATTGCAACGGAAGTAGTACGTCGTTATACCTCGTGGCCGTGCCATGCTCCGCCGTTTATCCCGAAACCCCGTAGGTTTCTGAATATATCACCCCTCTTCTCACACACGCTCGCTCTCTTGCGAACGGTGCCTTATTCTTGAAAGCAACTGCCGCCTGTTTTCGGGAAGCATGGCGCATCGTGGATACCCTTCTCGAACTTGCCAACCAGCGGCATCCGCCTAGCGCGGAAGAAGTCAGCAAGGCACAGGCAGAGGACGTAGTGTGCGTGTTTTCCCATCCACCCTCATTCCGAACACACAATGTTACCTCCTTTTCACCCTTGACGTGGATGCGTGTCGCGATCGATCTGATGCTCACATCGTGAAAATGGCTCCGCTATGACAGGTATCGGATGTTCGAACCCAACATGGATGAGTACCTTGATGAAGAGATAGATTCCCTGAAGCAAACCTTCGAGCAGACTTGCCGAGATTGGGAGAAAAAGGTATTGTTCATTCCGCTCCACCCTTCGTACCCAGTCTCCTGAGCTCATCTTAGACGCTGGATGCACGCAGACGAGTCTCCACACCGAAGCATCACCGCTGCCAATGGCCGAACAGCCCACATTCCTCGCTTCTTCCTCCCCTGCTCATCTCAAAAGAAATGTCCTTTCGACTTTTACCAACCTCCTTCTCACCCCGGTTTCCATTGTCCCACGCACCGTCGAGACTGTCTCGGGCGCTGCCGTTCATGGCATTGCGATGCTCGATCCACGGCGGTGGGGTGGAGCCGGGCAGGAAAACGGAACCGGCATGAGAGAAGGGTACACAAGAGGAATGGACACTACTGATGTCGTACTTTGGGAGGATGATGACAATCCCGGTGCCATTGATGTGCAGGGCGACGACACCGCGACCCCCGCAACTACTTCCTCCTCTCCACAACCTCGGCGACTACACTCCTATGACAATCTTCAACTTCTTCTTTCCCTTGATGTCACTCTCGAGTTAATTCACGCTGCGAGGGAGTCCTTTAAACGCTTAGAAATTTTTGTCAGCTACCCTGGAACTTATGGCGTTAGGGTCCGAGAGACAATTGAAGAGATATCTGGGGAACTGCTAAGCGTGCTTGGCGAGCGACATGTACGAAACGGATTCGAAGCGTGCGTTGTCGGTTTGTCGGAATTAATGAGTCCATCTCACTTAGTCCTGCGATACTAGGGCCATAACACAAATGCGGGCGTATCAACCTCCTGCACTTTCTGATTCCGTTTCAGACACGGAGAAACCTTCATCGGCATCGACATCGGTTGCGCCATTGGTGCAATTTTTCGAGCTTGTTCATATCGGAGACATGATCCAGAGTATCGTACAAGTTTACTTCAATAAGGAGTTGGTACGTTGTGCATTCCTTTGTTTATATGGTATCGATATTCAACTCACCCGATTCTTCCGCGATTAGGCCCCCCACGTTGATGTGACAGATTTTCTAAACCCTGTCGTAAGAGAAAAGAAGCGCTTTGAGAACCTACTCGATGATTCGGTCGCAAAAGGGCTGAATGCTGGTATTGAGGTCCTCATGAATCAGGTCAGCACTTCCGATTTTGCCTTGGATGGCTGGCTCAAGTGTTGTTCCAGGTTGATCACATTATTACGGCTCTTACTCCACCAAGGACATATTATCCGCCGGAAGAAGCTCCGCTCCTTCTTGGACCTTCCAAGGGTTGCACGGAGGCAATAAAATGTCTCGAGGAACACATACGGCTTCTTCAAGGAAATGTCAACCGAGAAGTACTAGAAGTATTTGAGGGCGAGGTTGGCGTGAGGCTGATCGGGTAAGGAGCTAGTAAACTCAACCGTCCGACTGCAAGTTGACAGTTTCTTTATGAAATTCAGGATTTTGCAGAAACAGATCAAGCGCCAAATTATTTCTCTGAATGGAGGCTTTCAGGTCATTGCCGATCTGAACGCTTACCACACCTTCATTTCCTCGCTAAAGGTTAATTCGGTGTCCATCTTTTTTTCTCTCCCTCTATCTCCTCTGACACGTGCCGCCATCAGATCCCGTCTCTAACATCTGATTTTGCTAACCTCAAAATGCTCGGCCATGTGTTCATTGTGGAAGACGCAAAGGACCTCGCGCAAATCGTCCGTGACGTAACCCGTTACGGTGGTGCATATCGACCGGAGGTGAGCTAATACAATTTGACGTGGTACTTAATATATTGTCTCACAAAGCATGCTCGCCACCATGGCAGGACATTTACGAGTTTATACAGAGGCGCAGCGATTGGAAAAAGATCGAGAAGGTCGTTGATAAAACGATGTACAATCTAAACCTTAGAGAAGATTGTGTCATTGCCTGACATGGCAAGAATGAATACATTGCCATCTCACTCACTGGTCACGGGGGCCCGTTGACATGCAATCGAAAAGGCCTGATGTCCAATTGAATTGAATTGCAGATCCAGGTGGGGAGCGCGATTCGGGGGCAGTTCGCACGGGAATAAATTGGACTTGATATTAAGTACCTGTCAGTTGCCGTGGCGTGATCTCTCGGCGCTTGATCGGCCTGTATTACTATAAATCGCTTCCTTTGTTTAGTGAGTCATTCATTGATTGGGATTTCCAGCTTATATCTCCAAACCGTAGAATTGTACCATACAATATGTGTCACAGAAGCCATCATCATCACAACTTCGCGAAGGTGTGATCACGCCATCGTATCGTATTGTTGTGTAGACACCCTATCTAGCTAAGTTCCCGTTGTCCGCGGGTGCCTTGGATTTTCTCCGAAACGACGAGATCGCTGGCCAGTGGTGGTGGTAAGTAGCGAAGAAGCGATCTCGGTTTCAAAAGGTTGACTACAAGAAGTTGTATCCGCGATGCGCGTAGCGCATAGCACAGCAAGGATGCCCGCTTGGGCATACGCGGCCTTCCGATATCCCACGTTGTGGGTCTGTGGGTGGGGACCCCGTGTGAGTCCCACCCACTGATGCGGTCGTGCAGACTCACTCCAGGCTCCTTCCCATGCTACACTGGGGTGTGAAAAGGTTAAAACGTTTCGAGAGTAACGCCCCGTATTGGTATGAATACTGTACATAATCAGTATGTCACCATGTCACTTGCTGGAAGAAGCACATTTGAAAGAGAGGACATCAACGGATCCCATGTAAGCGTCCTAATTCCATTACAGGTGTGATGTGTGAGATCCTGAAACCTTTAAACCATTCCAAGGGGGTCAAGGGACCTGAAGCCATATACCTCCTAGCACACGAGGATGTGAAATTCAAATCTCGTATCCATCGATCTACTTGGTTCTCCCCCCTGTGGCCCCACGATGATGATATCTGATGGTCCGTTGGAGTGAAGGATTGAATGATCAGTTGGCTCGGCGACGAGTAATGAGATATGATATATGGCTGCTGATGCCTATCGTTAGTTCCTGCCAGTGATCAGCATGGTATACACGATGTTGTCGTCCACCATGTAGGTTTTCCTCATGGTCATTAACCGTTTTTAATCAGCGTCTGTTTAAATTGGCGTATCGATCCTACAGCTGTGGAACTTCATAGGGTTATGTAATGAGGGAACTCAGGGGGTTCCTTCTCCACACGGAGAATGGGGCCGACGAGGATCGGCGCATGTGAAGTGGCGTGTCCGGTGATGCCGCGAGAAATGACCTGGATAAATTTCCTGATTTTGCTGCGGCGGGTCTTCCTTTGTTGCCATTGTTCAAAGCGTGAGGAGCCCGTGCATTTGATGGTAACTCTGGAAGCTGGAAGACCTGATGATTGATGTTCATCATCAAGCTCTTAATTCAATGGAGTAGAAGCATGCGTGATGATGCGTGCACAAACGTGTCTGACGTCCAACAGGCATTCATTTTGCGTTTACAGATCGGCTGATGAGAGGAAATGGAAAACGATCCGCGGAAACCGATTTTCCAGGTGGGAGAGACCAACCTTCCCAGACTGCGTCTCCGACCGACCCAAACTGATCTGTCGATTCAGCTGACTTTGCCAGGCGCCACAGAGTCTCGAGTGGCCGGCGACCAAACAAACAGCGAGACTGAATTAGAAGGATTTTCGCCTTCGAGCAACCTTATATGTAACTGTCGGAAAGGGGCAGGCGTGACTCGACGGATCCTTTGGGGTGGTGGCGATACTGTGACAGAGTGGCTTTTGTGCGTAACTCGACTTCGGAGTTAGCACCATGTGAAAACCAGCAAAAGGAAGCACATGCGGAACCAAATCCCATGGGCATCGAACGGCGACGGTTACCGTCCGGGTTTCGCCCAGTTCTTGTCAAGGAGAGCGCATTGCCGGACATTCCTCACGGGCGGCGCCTAGCGGAAGGGAAGGTTGTACGGGGATGATCGCGGTTGTTGTGGTACCTGCGCGAAGAGATAATGATCGGGACAGATCGCTATCGCCCATCACACAGCAAGAGCGATGTGTATGGAAAGCGCCTCACGCTCGCACAGTGACACGTGGTGGGATGGAGGAGTGGGAGCGGGGGAAGGGGAGCGAGAATGCGGGTAAACTGGATGCGGGTTCCCCAAGTTGGGAGGTGGAAGGGCATCAACGTGGGATGAACCATCATCGGCGTCAGCGCAAATCCCCTGGGGTGCATCATCTCCAGATCTGATCAGCGCAACAGGGCTTCTCCACAGTCTGTGACCTGAAGCGGAGCGGCACGCCCCGCGTCGCAGCACATGATGCGAGGGACGCACGGGGGCGACTCGGAGACGTATCCAAAATTTCACCAAAAATAAAATAAACAAATGCAAGTGACCGGTCGGGCGGTCCCTCGTCTGGTTTGTCTGAATCGCAGCCGAGTCGAACTGACCGGCAGGGCGTGGGGTGGCGTAGTGTGGCGTGGCCGTGCGTGGCGTTGGGGGGAGGAGGTAAGTGGTTAATGTTAATATAAAGTATCAGTCGCCTAGTGAGCGTCAAATGACGATTCCGTGTATCTTCTTACCAAAATGACGCGGGCAGTTCCGTCGGCCTCATGTCACGTCCATGTAGAACTTTCGTGGAAAACGCCACGCCAGCGGGCAACTCTCTGGGCAATTATAATGCCTCCTCCGAACGAGGCGCTCGCAGATCCCTCGCTCCCCCTATATAGCGCCCTTTCCCTCTCTCTTCCCTTGCTCTCTCCTCCTCTCTCCTCTCATGGATCGTTCATCAGACTCATCACGTCACCATTCTGTCTCCTTGCCTGGCATCCGAACGTTATTCCCCGGTATCATATCTGGGCAACGCATCTTCTTCCATCCAAAACTCATCTACTACCCCACTAGATCATCTCTTGGCTACCGGCGGCAGAAATTATCATCCGCAATCCACCCCTACGCGGTCTTATCCTGTATGTCAATTCTGCTCTGTGTTCTGCTCCCTCCAGACTGTCGACACATCCATCCGTGTGAATCATTAGGAGCAGTCGGTCCGCTCGTTACCCGGAAGTGACCACTCTGGCCCACCAAGTCTCGCGCGGCCCAGTTCCGGGTCTATTGACAAGCGATTAACCGTACCGCCTCCCGCGGATGGTTATCGCCCCGCTGTTCCGCCTGCGTACCCCGCTTCGACTGCAGAGTCGTCGATAAATACTTCCGCCTCGCCTCGCTCCTCGCACCAGCCGCATCGAACCTCGATTTCCTCTTTCCAGCCCCCACAGGAAACGCCCCGCCTCCATCCTGTCGGGTCTGCGGCAGTGCTGCCTCGCCCGTCATCGCCTTCATCGACAATTTCAGAAAACGAGAGTCCTGGTTCCGAAGCTTCTTCACAGGGTGACCTCAGCCCAGACGAAAGCTCACCCCCGATCGCTGCTGACAAGCAGTCGGACAGCGGGAGAAGACATGCCTGTCCGCACTGCGCCAAACGCTTCAACCGGCCCAGCAGTCTCGCCATCCATGTGAACACACACACGGGCGATAAACGTGGGCAATTTTCTGGCCTACCTTTCCACTTCATCAGTGCTTACTAATCCTGCGGCGTCTCCTAGCATTCAGATGTCCGTTCCCAAATTGTGGGAGAGAGTTTAATGTAAACTCGAATATGCGCCGCCATTACAGGAAGCACCTCACTTCGACGACCCCTCAAGCACCCAGACAAGGGTCGTCGTTCTATTCTTCCCAGGGTTCCCCAGGTCTCGGCATACAAATTATTCGATATCACGATCACCAATCCGAGACGCACCCGCCAGACGTCGGAAGTAGTATCCCGTCCGCTGATTCTTCCGATGCAAGAGGTTCTCGCGCAACGAGCACGCGATGGCGGGCTCTTTAAGAGCCTATATAACGCCGCCGTTGTCAGCTCTGAGCGTATGTGGTTCTCGAAACTGATGAGTCGAGCGGACCGTTGTTAGTTCTGTTCTGGACTCACCCATGTACACCGGAATCATTCACCATTACGTCTCGCTATCTCTAAATCACCTCGCCGCTTTGGGCACGTCGCCATTTCCCCTTTAAATCCATCAAATATTTGTGACTGCCTCTCCGTGGTCCTTGGAAATTATGCGACCGCCGCGCTCAGCCCCGACAAAAATTCTTTCGGCCCGGCTGTTGAGAATAAACAATGCCGGTCGCTCTCGTAGCCCTCAAGATAACGGCATAAATGCCTATGCGCTTAGCCACGCCCCCTCGAATCCGTATTGAGAGTGGCTGTATGGCTCGGCAAGGCACAGGCAGGGCAGCAGTGCTCTTCGAATCCGGATAGACTGTTCCCTAAAGTTGAAGGGAACAGCCCAAGATTACTTCCTTGGAGGTGTTATCGTCCTGTCGTCCTGTGGCAGTGAACAAAAAGAAGCTGCGTTTTTGGGGGAGAGTGCCCCAATTACGCCGCATGTACACAAGGGATGCTACGTGGCTGTCCGTAGTGCCGGCAGTGTGCTAGTCTAGTTGACCCTGTCCCAGAAAAAAAAATTACGCTATCGATTCTCTTCTTTCAGTCCGAGGCGAGAGGTCGTTTTTACTTTGTTGACGATGAGGAGGATGACCTGCGGACGCGCGCGAACCAAATGCGCAACGTTGAATCGATCCGACCTGTGCACCGGGTCAACCTCAACCCCAGCAGCTGACTCACAAACTTTAGTTTTGCCTGCTTGTCATCTCGGGTGCTCGGCTTTGAGTACCAAGTTCCCGGTCCTCCGTTTTATATGAAGCCCGAAAATTTTTTACACTGTTGGGACGCCTCGTGGTGCTGGACGTCCTTCGAATCTCGTACCCAAATATTGTCATTCATGCCCTGGTGGAGTTATGTTGTATAGGAGGGGGTGGTGTTATACCTATTCGCCGAAAAACCAAAAAAAATATCCCTGACGGCAGACTTGATTTACCACGCAACGTACTGTAGCACAGTCCCGTCGCTCTCACTAATAACCTCTCTCTCTGTACGATATGGGCGCTTAAGAGAGCTAGAGTGTTAGTGTTGAGCCGGTGGCATCCACATCGCCCCCGCTGCTCCTTATCCCTACAGTAAGGAAAACCAAATCGTGGGGACACGTGTGAAATTTAACGGTGCAAACGGCCCGGAATAATAGGCTCCCATATCGGGTAAGTGGAGCACGCATTTCTGAATACGAGGAACTGTAGGCTACGCGCCTTGATGATGATTATTTGATGTGGCGCTTCCTCAATCCATTACAGGGACAGGGGTCTGCTTCCTCGCCGCCCATCCATTATTACTCTTTACTGTGTGCGTGATGTACTGTATATCATTATTAACATCCGAGTTGGACGCGCGCGCGGCGCGCACACATGCCATTCAGTTCTTTATCATCATGATAACAGCACTGCATGTCTACTCAGCATGCCTCCTGCCCTGCCTGTGACCAAACCCCGGTGTGGTTCTGGTTCCGGGTGCCGTTCCAGTTTGCCGTTCTTAGAATGGCGAATCCTCTTCCTTTTGTCTTTACGGCTGTGAATACACCCTGTGCTTATCGTTTTCAGTCATCGAGTCATCGACCGACACCGGCATTACACGAGTACACACGGGTCAACACGGCTGATAATGGCCATACGAAAGCCTAAGAATTGAAATGATGTGTGAGTAGAGGTGTGTGTATTGATAGGGATTCATCGCAACCAATTTGCCAGGTCTTAGACGCACTTGGTCCGCCGGGTGAGTGTGCGAAACTTGCCTGTCAACGCTCAATCAATCAATAAATAAATCCGACCTGAAGAGTCTCGCCAATAATTCGGGAGAGAGGTGGCGATTGCGATTGGGTAAACTGACACAGCGCCGAACTCGGAACCAGCTCCTCCCCTCCCTTCTCTTGCCTTTACCGTTGTTGTGCCGAGTCCACCGTGACCTTCGTCACTGCTCCGTATAGCAAACGGTACCTAAAAGTAGCCTACCCCACCCCGCCGATTCCCGGACTGGATGGACGCCTTGACACACCCACACCACCAAATCCCCCTGCCAGTGCCTTTTACACGCTACCTTGCCCTACCTAAGGCCCTTCCGGGGCCCTTTTCTCTTCCCTTCGATGGCTTTCCGGATCTGATCTGTCCAGGTTGGGTAGTAACCTCACCACGACGCCGTGCTATACGGGTGGCCGGGTGCCGTCATGCTGGTACCAGTTGAAAGGTTTGTTCTTTTGTCCCTGAGATGCCAATGATGCATATCAACATGTCATTGCCCACGGCCACGCCACGCCCTCGATTTGGTGCAAAGACGGAGTGTCAGTCAGCTTCAGTTTTCTGATGCATGTCATCTTCCTCCGAGTCCGAACCAAAAGAACTATCATAAAAAAAATAGGGGGAAGCGGAAGAAATAGGTGGGATTGAATGATGGCGTGTTTGCTGTGGCAAATCAATAATGATGGATGCGAACGAAAAAAAAATCCAAATAAAGCAGAGCAAATCACACATTCGGTAGCAGGCAGGCAAGGCCACTGGAAAGAGTTGGAAGAGTCCCACACCCAGTCAGCACAGAACCAACATCAGCTTTTGCTTCTCCACAACCCTCGCGGCCTCGCGGCCTGCAGCAGATGCCTCGCTCTTGCTCGGACCAAGCTTCCTGCTTAATGTCGTACACGCATATCATGATCAAAAAGGCCCCCTTCGATGCACTACCGTCGCTCACATCCGGGCATCCACACATACACACACACATTCCACTCCCCGAGATCCTCGATCTAGCGCTGTGCCTGACCTGGGTGTACGTACCACTCTACTCCGGACAACACCACACAAATGGCATGCACGCGTATGCGAGGCCTCGAGAACGGGGAAGTGTGTGACTCGGAGAGAAACCCACCCGGGGTGCGTAATTCGTTTTCTTTGAGAGGGCGCCCGCCGCTTCCCCAAGGGGTGAATGTTCTCATGGGGGGAGGGGGGGGGACCAAGACCCTGACGGGGTCATCCATTCTCCGAGTTAATCCCGCCTTAGCTGCGCCCGTGAAAGGGGTGGGGAGGGGATGAGGTGTAGGGGGAGGAGCAGGGGCAGGGAATGCGTAATTAGTGTAACTTACATACAGATAGTTCCCTGGGGACCTGTTCCCGTTCCTCGGTGACAAGCCCAACCCGTCAAACCCTGTTTTTTCACCCTTTGTCGCTGAACCTTATGTCCCCTCGCCCCTCCTTCCCTTCTTCCCTCCCTCCTCCCTAACTGCCTCGCCTCCTCAATACAGACACCCACTTACTGAATCCATCTCGGATCCAACGGAACAAAAAGTAGGGCAGGGGGGGTTCTTGGCATGATCCGAGAATAAAAACGGGAAATGTTTTGGGTTTTTTTTTCTTCCTCCCTCTCACTTATTTTGTGTTTTCTTCCTTTGGCTTATGAGCCGATCTCCTTCCGTCCGTCGGCTTAGCGACAAACTCCACTCGTGTATCGCGTGAGGCTTTTATCTCATCCACCCTCTCTCGCTCTCTGCATATCCGCTATAAAAAGAATGGATCCGATCAGGCCCCGGAACCTCGAGACTTCCAGCCTGGTGATGCGTCTGACCATCCATTCCACGGAATTGCCACCGACCGAAAAGATTTCATAGTCTTCTGTTCTACTAGTGGGTCAGGGTTTTGTTCCTCCCTCCCCGGAGCTTGGGTTTCCTTCCAACCGGCCACTTACCTGGACATCTGGTGTCCCCCATCTGTGATCTTTTCTTTTTTTACATCAAGAGGGACAGACGGGAAGGGGAAAAGGGAACGCGGAGGCGAAGGACTGTAAGCGGGAGTGGAAATCCGGAATATGCCATGCATCGGGTTGTCGAGCCCGAGATCGATCACATTGAATCCTAATTTATCGAAGGAACCCCCAGTTCGGTCGGCGCCGCCTAAGTCTGAGGAACGATAATGACGACACCAACACGACATTTATGTAAAGCCCAAGTCTGGGGGGGAAATCAAGCTTCCTCAAAGGGATCTTACCGAGCGTATCAAATGTAATCACTCCACCAGCTTAGCTCACACCTGAACTATTCATCCTCGACCGAGCATCTCGATTTCTTTCTACTGAACCCTTCGGTCAAGTGATGCTCTATATCACATTCTCCGCTTTAAGTATCCAGGCACCTCACGCCCCTTCCCGTGAAAATAAGTGAGAGTGTGCTGAAATACCGAGGCCGATCATATAGTGGTCTGCGCCGGCGTGGCTGCCTTATTATCCCACGCCAGGTAGAATAAGTCCTCGGCTTTCGGAGCATACTTTTCAAATGATCTACCGTAAAGTATACCTCGTGGACGCCTCTCGCACGCCCCATCATATGATATATCAACATCAGGCTCCCATGACCTGCGACATGAGAAAAAAACCTAATTCAAGTGGGAAAAATCTTGGCCGAAGCTCGCCATCGTCCCACGTACCATACATAGCACGCACCGGATAGAACTAAAACCGGATTCTGAGCTCACGCTGCCTGTGATTTTCTATGTGCCTGGGAGGATTTTGACTTTGCCTTCGGCTTTTGCGGTGTGCCTTCCACCAGGACAACCGGACCTTTCACTTGTTGTGCCTGGGTGGTGCTCGAGCCGCTCGCCGCCGCATCGGGTTCGACTTTCATAGGTGGTACGTTTGCTCCTCCATCATTGCGCCGGCCCTTGAATACCTTGGACATGCTCACTTCGCGCTGGAGGACTCTGCGCGGTTTGGACTCGGTCCGACGCAGTCCAGCCTCCTGCTCCAGAGAAACAGAGAGTGAGCGCGAGCGTGATTGTGCAGCGTTGTACGTGGTGTTGGCATTTGCATTAGCATGTGAATTGTTATTGAGCAGCAGCTTCGTCGGACAGTCAGGGTCCTGGACAGGTCTGTTATCATTATCTGCATCCGGGTCCGAATCTGAGTCTGACGATGATGTCCATTGTGGGATCCGGAAGAGCTTCCTGCGTAAGATCTTGTACTGGTCGGGCAGGGTCTGAGCAAATCTAACGTTAGAGAGACGAACGACTTGAGTTTTAATTATTTCATTTCGAAAACGCGCTCGGTGTCACTTACGCGGGCTGTACCACATCGTCGCAAAATATCTGCGTCCAATCGCGTACCTGTTTAGTACCGTCTGCGCCTATTTCCGAGTCGGGCAGTGCCATTTGCCAAAGCACGAGTTTGTCCATGAGCCCTTCCAGTCGATCTTCGAGAATCTTTCGGGGCGTGTTATCCTCGTCATCGTCCGAGAATGGCTGCATCCTCCGCCTCTTCTGTGCGTGTGACGGAGCTGGGATGGGGCGGACGGGAACGGAAGGACATTGTCCTGGAAGGGAGAGTTTAAGGAGATGGAGTAGTATCTGTATTTTCACCCTACAATGGGCCGAGCAGATCAGATCGGTGCACAACTGCGTCCGAGAAGCCATTTGGATTTTCTCACTCTCGTTTCTCGATCTCGGTTAGCCAGCGTTTCTTATCGTCGAAAGTATCCTGTACGGGCTCCTTGGACGGCCCCGGACAGAGCGCGTGACGCTCCAGTACAAAGAGCATGATTGATCCCTCCAGGTCCTTGCCAGACGCGTCCAAGATGAGGTTTGGTAATTGCTCTTGATACTTGTAGCTACACCACTTCCCACTAAGCAAGATACTATCCAGTGCAGCATGCAGCGGGTGCACATCATCATTCGACGAGGGTGTCGCAGAATGCCTCGTGAGCAGTTGAACCATATTGACGAATTGATTCAGTGGCATAATGGACTAGCCACGATCAAAGAAACGCAAGTTTGAGAGAACTAAGAAAACCGCGAAAAGAGGAAGCACGACGCGTACCTCTGGGAGCCATAGAAACTGCAAGTAGAGTTCGCGTATTCTTTCGCCGAGCGTCGTCATCACGCGGCCATCATACGCAGGCGAAAATGGAGAGACATCCTGAAGGAGAGAAGACTCTTGATTGTGATTCCATTTGACGGGCCCACTGGACGATAGCGACAAGTACATGGCCCAACTCCTTGACTGATAGTGACGAATCAGCTCGGCACGGCACAGCGCGACATGTCCGATAAACAAATTCACGTGACCGCGTCATACCGGCTACGGCTACTTTCACCTCCCCGACCCGGACACGCACCTATTGACCAGTAACTCACAACAAACTTGAACATGTTCATATTACTTCACTACCATTCCCGAACTGTATGCTCTTCTCTTTTTCATCTTGGACAACTCCGAGCCGCCAAATGTGCGATCATCCACCTGATAACGAGTGCCGATGCCACATGACCCCATAAAAACACATGTATTAACGCCCCTCTACAATGAAAAATGAACGCAAGACGCGCGATGCTATGCAATGGAACACGGCCTAAATGATCACACACATCATGAAAAGTTCTTACTTGAGCCGGCGGCTTTTCCTTCTGGAGTTTAACATATCACATCACCATACACCGCTGATTCACCCTTTCTTACTCGGCTTGGTCGATCGGTCGGTCCCGTTTCGTTCGGTTTATTACTTACCCAGTTGGGCTAAGAACAGCTGGCATTGCTGGGGCGAACTGAACTGTATTCCTCGGTCATGTCATTCGCACCTTTCCCCCTTGACTAGAAACCTGACTAACGGCTTTGTATCGCATTCATTCTCGAGAAGAGAATACTAATAAAGCCAGGAGTTCTCGGGCGACACTAATAGCGAAAGGCTATCTATCTCTGGGTTCACTGCGAGGCATTTTATGACTTTCGGCTATCCCCGCTGGCGACTGTCTACTGTGCTGTCTGTCATACTCATACATTCATGACTCACACAAACCACGGTCTTCTTCACAATCTGATTGCAAGAAGGGGGGCCTTGTCTCTCTCACCGGTATCCGTCTCCGAGACTTATTGGCCTGTTACGACTCCGCTACTATCACAATAACGGCTTACGGCTTACTCGGCCTATTCGTCCCGTCTCGGAGACCACTTCCCTTCCATCTTTTCATCTTTCATCCTTCCATCCCTAACACCCTACCTTATCACAGATGACGACACGATAAAACACAACACCACAAACTCACCCGAATAGGAATCTCATTATCTCAAGCTGACGAAAAGGATACAACAATACCACCTTTGTAAACGCAGGTCCTCGGAGTCTTGCCGGGTTCTTCTTCTCTTCCTTCCTCTCCTTCTCTTCGACAGCAGTCTTCTCTACCTTACCTTCCTCCCTCATTGTGTATACACAATACATGACTCGCGCGTATTTCTCTCGCATTCGTCGCATCACACCAAAAAAAAAAATGCACGATTTCGTACTGTCCTTCTTCCTATTATCTTCCACTCATGCCGCCAACGCTTCTGGCTTCTGGAAGACCTTGTGACGTAGCCGTCCATTGACAAACGGTCTCTCTCTCTCAGTGTGGAAGATAATTCTGTCCCTGTCCCATTCCATTTTTTTCCTTGTCCTCGTGCCACCTTGCAGTTCTCTCGGGTCGGGCCGCATACTGTACAAAACAGAAAACTGTCTATGCGAGGGATGACTAGATGACTGACCGACCGGGGTATAGGAATGCCCTCGTTTGTCCGTTAATACACTCTTCGTGGCGCAACGGCCTTCCATTCAACACAACAGACCGCGACTGTGTCTATTACTGACACATGTGATACGTCGCCCAATTCCGCACAATTGCTTCGCCGAGCAGAACACAAAAACAGTACAACAACTCACTCGTTTCAGCCCTACTTTCATCAAGAACTTCACCTATGATTCCATGGCTTCCCGTCTCGTTGATACCTCTTTCGGCCTTTGAAGATCCGGAAATCAGAGAACATGTAGTGACTGTCAAACGGGGGCATCAATGACCAGACGCAACCCGATTAGGAGGTGCATCCAATGCTTCCCGTGAGGGGTGGATATGGATGTAACATATCAACGTGCAGACTAACCCTGACATCCAATACATCGAGGGAATCTCCTACCAGACATCGAACATCTTCTAGAAAGGTGGCTCTCCACCCTGATGACCGAACGCCCCGGGAAACGAACGAATCATACGTGAACTGGCTTGATTTCATCCTGATCAACTCGAGAAATTCGTACTACCAACTCTCGAAACCTGCGTGTTGTCCTTGCCCAGTCCAATGATCTGATATAAGTCATGCTCATAGAAACCTGATAGCCATGTCACTAATAATGTACATCCACAAAAATAAAAATCGTAAGAAAGGGTATAGCATCAAGGTGAATGAGGAAGTAGAAGCAAGCTGTGAGGGGCCAGCGGGTAACATACGTAGAAGGTCTAGAGAGCAAATCGTACTTTCCGTGGATATAAGGGGCGGATCGAGGGTAGAGGTGGCCGATATGCACATAGCATATAATAATAATAAACAGAGGATGATACAAGAAAAGAATAGTGGTGCCTTTGGCACGAAGTATAATATAAGAAAGGAGTGTATCACAGTGTCAGTTCGGCTAAGGAAAAGATTTGCTACCATCGGTCATACTCATGAAGCCACCACAGTCCTTTCAGATGTCATGCGAATCCGACTCTGCGCCTGCACGTCCGCAGCAGCTCTGGTCAGATTCGTAGAGCTCTTCCTGTAAACCATACCCGTTCCTGTCCGTGGGCGTAACCGCGGCTCTCCCAGTTCCGAAACTGAAAGGTCTACTGACCCAGACCTTGAAGAACTAAGAGGTCGCACGCCATAGCGGGGACCAGTCGAGGATGTCGGAGACGGTGCAGACGAGGCTAGGGCACGCTGCTGGTCGTGGAGCTGACGATTGTAACCAAGTAAAAGGCCCTGCATGGGTGCTGGTTCGCCTGGCTGTAGACCTGTCCCGAGGGATGCCGAGAGCTGCAAAGGGCGGGGGGTACGTGCGGAGGAGAATGCTGGCGTATGGGGGTTTGTCAATTTCGGAGTATGTGGAGACACAATAAGTGGATCAGACAGCTCGGATTCAGAGGAAATCGGCCGCTTTGGAGCGAGTGTGTCTAATTTCGCGGGGCGATTCTTCATGTCTGACAAGGATTCCATAGGTCGTAGACCCGCCATTGACGAGACACGAGATAAAGGAACGGGCGGAAGACTCTTCTCACGGTCCCAGGATTTGATGGGGACCGGGACATCCATCACGTCGGGAGTTATTGGCCCGGGTAAGCTCTGGGAGGATGAGCTAGATGGGGTCCTCACTTGCTCATTGCGTTGAGAATCTTGTATGTCCACACGAGAAGGGGGAGGGTCCGAGAAACGTGCAAGAGTGGACGCGGGCTGTGGACGATCTTGTTCAAGAATGCTGAGAGACAGTGTGGAGGCGACCGTTCGGCCGCCGCTTTGCCATGACGTCGGCGGAAGAGAGGGGCGTTTCAAGTTTTGAGTTGACTTTGATGAATAGACTTTGGCATCACCAGAAAACGAACGTGAAAGTGGATGTGGATGGGAACGCAAGGAACGGGGGGCGCTCTGGAGTGACGCAACCGAAGACTGGCGCGAGAGCGCCAAGTGTGACAGTCGTCTAGTGAGAGGAGACGGCGCATCTTCGTCCTCGCTGTTCAGGGAACAATGAAAAAGTTCAAAGGATGTAGACGACAAGGCATGTGTCTGCGCACCTGTCACTCCACCCTAGGCCAGTTGTCAATCCTATACCACCTTTTAGTAGACGGCCGTCTCGGTGGCGCACTCTCCGACGGATCGTGTCGCGCTCATCCTTGAAAACGCCCGATTTGGACTTGGCTGAATCGAATGTAAGCAACATTACGTGAACATGAACGTGCTAAGACACATCCGCTTACAATTTGAGACCACGCTCCCATGCCGATTGCCGTCCATGGCAACCAAGGGGGGATCAGAAGCGATGTTCTGGGGTAATAGCTTTGAGTGAGGAGAAAGCAACCCGTCCCGTAACATAAGGCTCCTTTAGGACATATGTCAATTTTGAATGAAAAAAAACGGCGAATTGAAAAAGGACGCACGGCAGTGGTGTATGTAAATCCAAACTTGAGTCTGAATCGCCAGAGGCGTCGTCTTCGTCAGGTCCACTGGGAAATTGGCCATCACCTCTACCAATTACGACACCATAATCCTCCAGGAAAGAATCATCGTTCCACAATTCATCACCGTTTTCATCGGCGTTATCGGCATAAGCTAATAAAGTCCGTGACGTAAGGGCCGCGCTGCCCTGGCGAGCAGGTTGATCGGGAAGTGAAAAAACTGACAACCTCCCGGTGGCGCTAGCCCGACGTGAGCCCGGTAAAGACTTAGGCGGTCGTCGCCGTGACTGAGATCGCGACCTAGACCTCGTAGACGACGTTTCAGATCGGCGTCTCGGGCGGGGCGTCGCAGCAAGAAAGCTTGCTACATCAGGGCTAGAAGCACGGTCAGACCCATCAGGAAGGGATCTCCCTTGCATCGGCGCCTCGCTTGGACCATGGGAAGATCCTCGGTTCCGAGCATGCTGCGTATTAGACGAAGAACGCTTGTGCGCTTTCCCACCGGTCTGATTACCGTTTGGTTGAGGCTGTGACCGGGGAATTGCTGGGGGGACGCGTGACTTGTGCGCGGGACTCTTTGGCCGTGAGACTTGTGCGCGTTGGTGTAATGAATGGGCTCGAGAGTCTGGATCGGAAACGTCATCATCCTGTAAGGCAGGCAGGTCGCGCATGTCGATTGAAGAGAGACGCTCTCCATGAATAGTTGGTTCGTCGCGGACGTGGGGGCGGGGTAATGGAAAAGCGCGGGGAATGTCAGAAAGGGAGGTGAGGGTGAGAGATTGTTCGACGGGGTCGACAGAGAGAGATTCATCGTCCTCTAAGATTGCGGGATTCACTGCCTTTGATTTGGGTGGGTGGCGGGAGAGGGAGGTATTCGAGCGTAGAGAAGTAACCGATTCATTTCGAGTACGACCCAGGAGCTGGGAGGTTACAGCAGCAGATGTGGGGGCGGCATGTGAGGACGGACCACTGCTGGCGCTAGCAATGCTGGCAACAGAGCCTCTCCAGGAGGACGAGTTGGAGGATGTTGAAAGACGAGAAGCGCGGCGAGAACGAGCGGCAGCGGTGATTTGAAAAAGGTCATTCTCTGAGAGGGGAGACGGCCCAGGAATGGGCGGAAGGGGAAGAGAGGGTGGCCGTGAAGGGGGCGGATTAGAGGGGTGGGGGACATTCTGGGGAATAAAAGTGGGCGGGACGGGGAACTCGCTAAGGAGGGAGGGGACGGGAGTGGTGCGGGAGTGTTTTGTGGCCATGGGAGGAAGAGAGAGAGGAGCAAAGGACTGTATGCGCGTTGACCTCTGAAGGAAAGCTAAAAGAGAGAGAAAGGGAACAAAAGAAAAGACATACAAGTTCCAAGGCGTAAACGAATTGCCCGAATTCTAAAAAATGGAAATCAAAGAGGCTAACCCGTTTTATGTAATCATTTCCAATTGTCCTAATCTGGCACTGCCCCAGCCCTCATATATTCTCCGTACAACAGCGAAATGCTGTCCCGGATCATCGTCGATCCCCACTCACCCACCATCACATCCATGATGATCATACGCCAATCACCATTTCTTTCCTTTCGCCCAAGAGCACTGCACTCGACCGCGGCTTGCTTAGCGCAGCGTGACACAAGCACATGAAACGGGCGTTTTGTGGCGCCGGGGCTCCGGACAAACACAATTCCAGGACTGCGCTTCTCCGCTTTCGTTGCTCGATGGGTCACGTTCCGGGCCTTGCACCATGCACTGGTCATGTAGCATGTGCGCACTTGAGCTACGATGGAGATGAACCTGGCCCGGGCGATCGAGCTTGTCGCGATCACCCAGAAGAATGTAAATCATGATTCAAACCCAGATTGACAATTTTTGTTTAAGGTGTGGTCGCCTTGAAAGAGAAGAGGAGTCGAGGCTGTGTCGCGTTCCTTGGCAGCAGCGCTCGCCACCACACACAGCACGTAGATCACTGATCAACTGATCAGCACTCTACCAACGCATCCCACGAATGTGAGAGCATTACTGCGAACAGGTGTACTGTATCTCGTTATTCTCGTGGATATGCCTCGCCTCGCAAGACAGAAGAAGTTCCGGTTAGAGATTGAGAAATAAATCTTCAATAATATATGTTGATAGGCGATGATGGCTCAAATTAGCACTTCTGCGATATCGCGTGACTTTTTCACACGGTGTGCAGACGTGTCATCCCGTATCCCGTGTTCCAGCGCAGCTTGCCAGTTATTCACAATCGACATATATTCATTGAGGTCAGTCACGAGAGCTCGATCCGAGGGTGCAATCATAGCTTACTCCACTCCATCCCCCCCACACACTATAGCTATAGTCTCGCCTTGCCTTATCCCCCACCACAATGATCACCCACGATACTCTGTACTCACTAGCTAACACCCTCGGTGGCCTCGCCATGTGCACGGTCGTTGTATACCACTTCATCGCCGTTAACGCCAAATACGTTACTCGCAGCGGTACAGCTTAGCGACACAGCTGGCGCACGATGCAGGGTTAGTTCATCGAATCCAAAGCGTACGTCAATCTCCCTTCACAGACGGTCAGGTTACCCCACTTCTCTAAACGCTGCCTGTCACTAGATGCTTCCAGTCGTATTACCGTGAACGTAAAATATAATATATGTCCTTATCCACCAATCCTCGTTCTTTCCCATACCCCATGCCCATGCCCGTATAAGCCCATTGGTGGCAATTACCGAAAAGGAACACTTGCAAACCTCATGCGAGTGGTTGTGCCTGGCATCATCCGCGTTGCTACATGTACTGTATGTGGCATCGCTTGCCCTGCTCCTATTTTAAGTACGGAATTTCCCCTTGAAGCCCCTTTTCAAACCTCCCTCACCCCTTTAACTTGTTCCTGTTCCCGTCTTTATCAAACCGTGAATCCTGCCATATAAAAGACGCACCCGTGAAGGATGCCAAGCTGTCACATATGAAAGGACTCAGAAAACATGATGCTCGTCAGACGCCTCCAACTTAACAGTTATGCCGCACTAACTGTCGACGCCATCGGACTTGTGGCACATTCGCTTCGCAGTTGAACCCTGGATATTTACTGTATCAGATGTATAGGAACATGTTCGCGTAAGGCGGTAAGCAATCTCAAGGCCGCGAATTACCCCCACAAATCAGAAAAAAAAGGAAGGTTAAAGCCACCGAGCCCACCCAGACTGTGTCCAACCCCGTTCGAAAGCTTCCTGGGAAAACGTCGTCGTGGCCCACCACCGCGCACGCCCGCGTATCGCCAGTCGTTCTTCCTCTGACATCGAGATAACTTCATGCACGGCTTGAGCAAAGTTCTTCGGATCATTTGCGTGAAAACCTGTAATTTATCGTCGACAGTCCGTCACGCATGGACATGGGAAGAAACTGGATGAGAAGAAGAGGATGACACATACCCGTCCGCTGTCCATCAACAGGCACGACAATGTCATGTAGGGGTCCGCCTGACGCGTGCACGACAGGTATCACTCCAGCGGCCTAAATCGGAGCCACAATAACCCCATCAGCCATTCCTCTGTTCTTTGCTGTCGATTGTATTTGGGAAAGATTGGACTCACCATGAACTCGACAACATTAATCCCAAAATGTTCATCGACCATCGTGTTCACTCCGATGCTAGCCTCGCCCAGAAGCTCCAAAATGCGTGAATATGGTGCATTCACCACAAAATCTACGTATTCCTGCACGATTTGCACGATCAGCATCGTAAATTGAAAAAAAGGAATCGAGATGAAAGGCTGCATACCGAGACTTGTAGTGAGTCCGCGAGCTCTTTCAGTTCTTCGACCCGCGCGGAATCACCCTCGTTCCGCACTCCTCCAACGAGTAACAGGCGCATAGATTGCCGGTACTCCGGGTACTGCATTCGTAGCGATGCCATCATGCGGATCTGCGCTGCATGATCCTTTTCTGGTCTTACTGCCGGTGAACATGGGGGCGTAAAGAAATGAAAAGGAACTCATACCTGAATTGAGCAAGGCTCAGGAGGAGCGAGGGACGTCTCGAGAGAGAAAGATTAGATAGTGCGTGTGTATCGCATGGTGGGTAGACAATATTCGCTTGCTTTGGAGTCACGTGGGGACGCCTTGGGGAGGAATGAGCAAGTGCGCGTGTTATGGAGAGAAATAATCCGCCAATGGAAGTGAAGGGTGAATGTACGAGATCGAGGAGTGGGTCGGAATAAGCAAGTATGGCATCAACATGGTTTTTCGTCCAGGATGAGTTGACCATTAAGAATGACGAGCGACGGAGAGCGAGTGCGTAATGATACATGAGTAGACGATAATACCTAGAGTGGACCTGCATTAAGTATCTGGGAAGGCCAAATGGTGGATCAGCCTCACGTTAGCTTGATGCGACTAAGAACTGTAGAAGATGAGATTGCTTTCGAATTGGCGTACGTCGTGCGGCGAGCCTGGACGCGCGAGAGCATATCGGTACTGATGGTGGGATAATGTACGTATGCGCCAACGGGGATGCCAGTAAGCCACGCGACGACATGAAAACTAAATGCATATCCCATCGTATCTGCGATTTCTCAGACAAGGAAGAAGAAAGGGGGGTGGGTAGGTGGTGACGCACCTATATAGAGATCAGGGACGAACTTGGACAACGCCTCCCATGCGAGATACATGGAACCCAAGCTCTGCCCAAGGAGCGTGAACAGTGGCCATGCGCTATCCTCAACGAGCCACCTCGACTCTAGGAAGACAAAATGAAGCGAGTGCGGCTCTAGCGTTATATCGAACCGGGCCTACGCGTACCCTCGGATTAAAGGCAGTGAAACGGCAGGAGTGCGCGCACGTACCTTGGCCTTTGCGATGATCTGCTCTTTGCTCGCGTCTGTATCTCCGCTGTATATGACACTGATGACGTCCGGCTCTGTGCGCTGCATCAAAGCGACCGCAGTCCAGAGTACACGCTCCCCACCACCGCCTGCATTACTATGTATTTCTTTCTGAGCACGCAGCAACGATAATAACGAGATGTTGGGCTGGGTACACGTAAGACGGTGACTCACCAGTACGGGTGAAAGAAACCTATGAACTTTTTCCTCCTGCGCGCATCATCATCATCATCATCATGGACGTTATCGATCCCTAGGGACGAAAGTACGGCCGTGCGTTGTGACTCTTGTTTTCGACAAAATCGCTGAATGTAGAAAATTAGAACTAGTGGTGCTGTAAGGATGGAGAGCAAAGCGCCTGTCGACATTGCTATGAGAGGATTGTAACTAACTAGCGAGTTGGGACGGCCCGCCAGGTGCCCGGAACCAAGATCCTAACTGGGATAACCGGATAACTGCTGATCTTGGTACAAGTACACGTGTGCTTGTGAGGTCTTTTTTCCCAAGATCAACTGCGGTAGGGCAGTGCCGCGGCTCGCGAGTAAGCCAGATTTTCCATGTCTCAAGCTTCGATCTCGCGAGCCGATTGGAGCAGATGATTGGCACCAAAGTCGACTTATGGGGACCAGTTGGCATAAGCCATCTTGATGCATGCCGTCGCATGATGCATAATACGTCGATGTCCAAGTAAAGAACATAACAAAGCAAGTGGTCACTGGTCAGCCTGAATCATTGTACAGTAGATGCTTTATCGACTGCTTCTGAATCCATGCATGAAAAACAAAAAACAAAGAAGGCAAGATGAAAACAGAAAACAAAAGGTCTTCCAACGGCCTAACAACCCGTAGAAGTACATACACTTACTAGTACTGTGCGTACTAACCCCGACCCAGAATCCGAGTTACAGTCGGCAGATAATGACCGCATCTTCCAAGCACTCTCAGCCTGTCGTTCTGCTACACTAGTACTATTGTACCGTACACGAAAAGCCGCACCGACCCCCCGTCGGCGTCCCATTGTCCCGCTCCTGATACTGATGTCGTACAAAGCGACCGCCTAACGTTCGCTACTTTTTGCATATATCTACTTTTGCACACACACGGGGTGGTGGCGACCACTGTGCTGTAATGATGCCTCATCCTGGGATGAGCGGTGAGCAACGAACATTCGGTCAGAAATGGGGTGAGATTGGAAACCGGGGTTGACCGGCTGCGAGGATCTCACGACGTATAGAATTGGTGTGAAGAGTCGAGAAGCACAGTCGGTGTGAAAGGGTCCGGTAGAGAGGATTGCAAATAACGTCAAGTCATCAATGAAAAAAACATCGAGTTCCCATGACTGCGAGCAGCTACAGTAGAAACACGCTGGCCGCTACCACCCCAGTCATGGTCATAGTACGTAGAATCCGAAATGCAACAGATACACATAGTACATCAATATCGTCGGGGGCCGGGAGTGCCAACCAGGAGGGAGACATCTTTCACCGCAAAGAGAGGATTCCAGATCCCGTCAAACCTCGTCCTTCCTGTCCTTCCTTTTTCTTCTTCTGCCGCGGAACCTCCCATATCCGCCAAAATTTGAGATTCTCATCTCCCGCACCCGTACATACCATATCGCCCGCGGGGCTCACACAGCTAAACAACACACGCGAGTCATGCGCGTCTCTGATCTCCGCCACGCGGTCCAGTGACGGATACGCGTGCACCATTATCCCATTCGTTGGATATCCATGAGTCGTCAGGAATTCCTTCTTGTGCGGCGACCATTGAACAGAAGTCACTTGTGCCGGCGTTTTCACAGAATGTAGTCTTCCTCCCGTCGTGCTATTCCAAACGTGGACCGTAGCATCATTAGTGCCGCCGCCGCTAGCCAGAAGGGACGGCTGCCATGGGCACCAAGCAAGAGCCTATAAAGCAGGGAATTTTTTGAGTATGAATAAAGGCGCTCGACGGAAATGAAATGGTGCGAAGAGGAATTAAATAAAAATGATTATGCGTTACAGTACCTTGACTGCAGCTGAATGATTACGCTTCGTCCACCGGGCGACGCCCCTCGAACTTTCGGTGACGTCCCCTACGCGACCATCCCAGATGTTCACGACGTTATCATTGCCACCGCTTGCGAGGAGTTCACCGTCCGCTCGCCACTTGAGTCCGCATACTTCGCCGCTATGTCCGAGGAGCTCCATCACTTTGTGCCGTGCGACGCGCACATCATGATGCCAAATACTCCCATCGCCGCACGCCGAACTCAGAATATGACCGTGCCAACTGAGTGCGGCAATCTGCGCCTGGTGCCCGCCCATCGAACGCAGCTTCTGTCCGCTTTCAACATCCCATAGCTCCACCTCGCCCGATCCGATCCCGATCCCAAGAAACGTGCCATCATTTGAAAAGTCCACCGAAGAGACGTACGTTCCCTCGGGGGCCTCTCCGACTTGCACCACCTCGCCCGAGTCTGCCCTCCAGATGTACGTGTTCTCGGAGAGCGCGACGGAGACGACGTTCTGCACAGACCATGACAACAAATTGAGATAGAAATCGTCGACCATTCCTGGCGCGTCGAGCACGCGCTCAGGTTGCGTCGCGATCTTTCGTGACTTGTTGGTCACCGCGCCGGACGACGAGGGAACGGCACCTGGCCGACTATATAGTGGACGTGCGATTTCACGCTGTTTGGTGAGTGTAGTGTCCGATGCGGCCGGTGGTGCCTCATGGTAGGCTAGTACGCGCTTATTCAAGGGCACGCCTGTGGCCGCCACGAGGCGAGCTGTGTGTCCTGGAGAGGTCGATGTCGGGTTCAATGACATGAGGTCAAGTGTAGCGGCAACCTCGGTATCCTCTCGATTAGTTATAAATCGGTCACGAGAATCCCGCTTTGCATTAAAGTCGGTCAGTTCTAAAACTCTTCCTGAGGTAAAAATAGGGGCAAACCATAGCTGGAGTGGATCGCGAGCGTTTCGCCTCCGGTTTTGGCGGTGGTACATAATCTCTTGATACCACATCTAGCTTTGATTCAATCCCGCCTTTTCGGATGACTCCCGAGCTAGCCTGTCGTTTGAGGGATTCAGAGACTTGTAGGGTCCCAGAGGTTGTACGTTTCACAGGAGAAACAGGACGTGATTTCGTGATGAAGGGATTGGTGATGTCTACGACGGAATATTTGGAGGATCTGCTACCGCCGGTTTTGGTCGGAGAGGAAATGGAGACATTATTGAGAGCAGATAGGAGGTGAGAAGGGGTAAGCGGTGTCTTTGCGACATCTGAGCGAGAACGGTGACGAGCGGGTGTTCTTGGGTTGTAAGCCATCTCAAGCTCAAGTGTCAGATAAAAAGTGCAAAGCGCCACGAGGCGGAAGTGGGGCACGCGTCAAGTTTCCAACATCACGTGGACGCGTGTAGGCGCATATTTACAATACAGTGGTCTTACAGTTACAGTGTTTTTACAGTTTACAAGTCGAAAATAAAATACACTACCACATCACACTCATGGCGACGCTTCTTCCCAGAGAGTTCCGACCCATGCCCTCTGATCCATATACATCAACAGACTCCCAATAACCCTCATCACCACTCAATCCAGACGTCAATCTCCCCGTTGCGCTACTGCTCCGCGCACTCCATACAACAGACCCGGGGGCGCTGCGCATGCGGCGGTGGGACATCTGCCTTCCCAGATACTCATTTTCCGAAACTGGCCGTCGTTCTCTATCTGACATGTCGGTCGAGGTCGTGGACATTGACATCGTCTCTGACGTTGCAGATACCCTGCTCTCCGCGAGGTTCTGCTGCGCGAGATTGGCAGTTGGGGACAAAAGCTTCACAAATGACATGGATAATGGGCTTGCAGGTGCAGGCGGGGGTGCGAATGTCGGCATGGGCAGCGGCGATGGACTGTTACCAACTGCATGGGCGCGAAACGGTGGCGGAGATGGCGAATCACTATGGCTAGAAGCGAGCGGTAATACCTGCGAACCGTCCGGGCGAGTGACGATAACGTTGTGAGCCTCGAAATGTGCTTGGTCGCCCGTCTCTGGGATCAGCCCTTCCTTGCTGCCGAGATGCTCGTCGTACTGTCCAAGTCCCATTGTGTGTTTACGCTTGCGCATGGCGTTGCTGGTAAGCTTGACGATGGTAATGATCACAACCAATCCAAGCATGATACTGAGGACGGAAGCAATGACGGTGGCCTTGTCCCTGGGCTCGCCGGTAAGATCAGCGTTTTGCTGCCCTCCCTTGTAGGAGACAGGTGGGGTCAACTCCCCGCCGCTCGGTGTAGTTGCCTCTGGATTGCTGTGGAGGCTCAGCGCGGCCTGAGAATTGTCAACTTTAACACCAGGAACGAATGGCTCCTGGCTCGGAGGCAATGCATTCGTGACGGTTGTCGTCGGCGCACTGCTAGTACTGGGCGCAGGGCCAACACCAGTTATCATGTTTACAGTGACTGGTGCCATGGTACTCTGTTCTGCTTGTTGCCTTTTCTTCAAGAACGGAAAACGACGCGTGTGCCTTCCCCGCGGAATCGTGCCCTTCACGGGCTTGCCAATTTTTTGACGGGGAACCCGTGGCGCGTTGCGGCGATCCAAAACATGTGGAAGTGGGGACGGTTTCCCATGGTCCAGTTTTGGAAGGGTTGGCTCATCAAATGTGAGGGAGGACTCAAGGCCATATGCAGCGGTTTCCTCGGCTAATATGTCGGTGGCCGTCTCTGTGGGTGCCGCAAGAGGAATTGGCAGTTTAGGTACCGCATTTTCTGCAAGAGGTTTGTAAGCTGATGTGTCCACAGGTGGCCTATACGCATGGTTATACACAGGCAGCCTATAAGTTTGTTTGTATTCAGGACGCTCATGAGCTCGGTCATCCACAGGTGGTTTGTAAGCCTGGCTGTCTGTGGGCAGCCCGTAAGTTGGTGTGTCCGCCAGTAGATTGTGAGGCAGGTCCGGGCTAACAACAGGAGGATGCTGGGCTGGCAGCCTAGGGACACTCGTTGGGTGGTAGGTGGGCATTGGGTAGGCCGTGGTATGATGGGGCGTGGGCGGTGCGTAGGCAGGCCGTACGTAAGTGGGCCTCGTTTGAACCGGGGGGGCGCCAGCTGGGTGATTCATCTCAAGCAGATTGAGTTTAGCACTCCCCAAGTGATCATTGCCGTTTGGTGGGCTGCCCTGCTTATAGTGGGTGTCTGGCGGGTAGTAGGAAGGGTAATAATAGTAGCCAGGATCTCGAATGGCGAGAGCGGAAGCGGAGATAGCGATGATGATGAGGGTGGCACGACTAAAGACAGACATGATAGATGGCGTGGTCGATAAAGGAGCGTGAATGCCGTATGGCGTATCTTGAGTAGCTGCTGTCCAGACTGTGGATGTTGAACGTTGAACGTTGAACGTCTCTGTTCAACAATTCATATCGGACCTTGAGCTCTCAAGACAATCGAAACAAACAACGTCCAAATACAGTCGCGTCAATCACGTGGATACAGATTTATCTACCCGTGATCGGAAGGTGCGTATATGATAGATTGTCCACATTACGGTTCTTATTACAGTAAATCATCCAAGAGCTTGTTAATTGCCAGCCTATTGCTGGGATAGACTCGAGAAGCCACGGAAGCAGCCATCTTAGCAACAGCAGCAGGGTATCGGGATGATCCAACACACGCTTCCGTCCTGGACAGATCACGTCAGTCAGATGAGCAGACAGAGGGCTCGACACATACCGGACATGGGATACAACCCCCGCGTATCCGTTCAGCCTTTCCCATTTGTGCTTGGTCATTGTCAGACCCTACAGCCATTGTGGCGCTGGCACGTGGTTGAGAGCTGGTTACAGTTGGCTTTGCCGCTGACTCGTCATGGTGTGTATGCGCGGCAGGAGGGTACTTGATGTTGGACGTAGACATTATGCAACACAGGAGTGGTATGAATGAAGTTGAGTGATGAATGAATGGTACATGGCAGTGAGGGGCATTTATATACGTCGTTGGGATTGGAGCTGTGGAGCTTACGTATTCCCTCCTAACCCTAAACACAGCCCAAAACGCAGCAGCACATGCTAAGGCGAGATTCGGACATCAATCCGAATGGGCTAAGCAGCTGCAATACTGTGCAGGAATCGGGAAAGTTGTGAGTCCGATATTTGCTTCGATATATGCCAAGCGGGCAACTGTAGTTCGCTTGGCAAATACAAATATCGAGGAGAATATCGGGCTCTCACAACCAACGTTTTGCCAGAAGCCGATAGCCTCAAGTCTTGATGAGAACATAGACGCGCGCGAATACGAATAGGACACAACACCCTGAGTCGTAGCACCTCCCTGCGGGATTTGAACGCTTGAACATTACTAACTCGTGATCAAGGTGAGGCCGGTGCGGCGGTGCCTAGAGGAGTGTAAATGATCAATTAGCAATGGGCAATGCCAGCACACAACAGAGGCGAGAGGGCTCGGATTGGCTCAATCTCAATGCCACGCTGTGATGGTTCGTCTCCGGCCAACGGACCAACAGCCACGTGCACGCCCAGCACCAACCCGTGATATCGTGACGGGCTGCATATGAAAGAGCACTTCCACTTCCACGAAGGCGTGTTCTATACCGTGATGGCGTCGATCGACGCCGAGGTGGATCACGGGCCACTGTTAAGATGAGCTGGACCGTCATATGTGCGAGATTGAGATGCAGTATGGGTATAGGTATTGACCCGGCGGTTTATGATGCATGATGATTGCTGATGAGAGGTCTGCGCTATCACACTCCCTTGCTTTAGTAGATCTCCGATAGCGTACAATAACTCACTCATGTTCATTACCCCAAAGGGTTGCGCTTGCGGTTCTCCCATTTGGCGTGGATCGACCGCGCTAATGGGGATCGGACCAGGACCAGACGAGACGCGTGCATTAGGAGACAAGCACGAGTCCCACCAGGGTATACATAGACAGACACATCGACGGCTAAAAGCCTTGCAAAGCAACGTACTGTAGCACGATCGCAAAATAACAATACTATACAAGCCCCCATGAGAGAGACCCAGGGACCACTTTTCATCTCTCCCATCGCCAAAAGCAACCTTGAGTTTCTCTACTTCTTCCCGCTGGCGGCTCTCTTCCTCGGAGCTCGCGTCTTGAGCGCCGTCACGTCCTTCTCCGGTTCGCTCAATGCCTTCGAAGCAGTAGCAGTAGCCCCCTTGCGCGTACGACCAGCTTTAGCGGCACCCAACGGCAACGGCACTTTCTCATCCTCCTCTTCTTTCACTTGAATCCTCTCCGGCGTATTCTCCTTCTCCTTCTCAACCGCCCGTACGGCGCTCTTCCCCGAAGACGCGCCTACGCCCACACGAGCAACCGCACGTCCTTTGCCAGCAGTTGCGGTCGTGGCGCGATTTGAGACTGCGCCAGTAGTTGTTCCGATGTTGGCTGTGGGTGTCCGCTTGCCTCCCCGGCCAACAAGCGTACCTGTGCCCACGTCCGAAACGGCGCTCTCATCTTCCGTCTCCGCAGTCGCAACTTTAGTTTTCCCACGTCGTGCACGGACAGCCTTAGTCCCAGTCTTTGCCGAAGCCCCAGCTGGAGGCACCTTCGAATGTTCGGCGCGATCAGTGCCACCCTCCTCCGCGGGGGCATCCAGCATTACGTCAGCCGCCTTTTTGGACTTGGCACCAACGCGTCGCTTGGTCGTGGTGGGGGCAGGTGCAGGTGGTTCTACCGATTGACTGCGTGTCCTTGTTCCACGACGTAGGCCGCTCTTCGTGGGCTCTGCTTCTGTTTCCGCATCCGCTTCTGAGGCGGCTCCGGCCTTTGTACCTCGCGTTGTCGTCTTGCGTGTCGGTTTGCTCGGTTTGGCTGGCTCACTGGCCGTGGACTCCGTAGACTTTGTGGCCGCCCGTGAACGCCGAGCAGGAGGGTTAGCTTGGGTAGGAGCTGACTCAGTGACCTCTGAAGTTTTGATTTTCCTCGCCCTACTCGCTGGCTTGGTGGGCGCCACAGCGGTGTCCTGTTGTGATGCCGCATCAGTACAGGACCCAGTTTCGGCAAAGAGATAGCCAATTATCACATCCTTAATCTCGGTCTCGGCTTTCCGATTTGTTCGCCTTGCGATCGAGCCTTTTGGTGCGTTCCCACTGTGTTCCGAAGGTTTATCCAGTGAGGCATCCGGCATCATCTCATCATCCGCGAACTGCGCTGCGTCTGTGGGCGTTGCTCTGCCGTCGCGCATACGTTGCACCCCTGACGTCTTTACTGCGATTCGAGAACTTGGCTTTGCTGGGTGATCAGAAACCATAGGCTTCTCCTTGGGGTGTTTGACAGTCTGAGAAGATGCGTGTACCTCTGCCGTGCCTTCCAATTCGACCTCATTGCTCTGCGAGGTTTCTCGGGAATAATATTCTGCCGGGGTCGCGAGCATCTCGCCAACGCCTTCGAAGGCCGGTGTGTTTAGTTCCCGTTCTTGTGCACGATTGAACATCTCGCGCATCCCGTCCAGGCGAGGAGTCTCGGGAGCATTCGGGGCACGCTCCGTTCTGAAAAGTTTGCGAACGCCAGCGTAGGACGGAGGCATATTCGTGGCCCGATTCTCAGAGAAGACATGCTTGAGATCTGACATGTGTGGTGTGGCGGGGAACGACTGCGCGAGTTTGCGAGGATCCGTTTGGAGATGGACAGTTTCCTCTGCGGTCGTTTCTTCGTTTTCAAGCATCTCATCTTGCAGTCCTGCGTCTTTGCCGCCCTCCTCCGATTTGTTCGATACGGGAACGTTGAGAATTACCTCGGTTTGCATACTCCGCCTGCGCTGCATGCCCTCCACGACCTCCTTCATCTTTTCTAACAACGATGTGGTCTCTGTTTCATCCTCGTCTTCCTTGATTGTAGCCCAGGCCTTAGACGGAGAGGTAAGGCTAGGCGCCACTTTCGCCACTGAGGTATCAGCACCCAAGGAGTTGCGTCGTGATCCAGGAATGGTTTCCCCAAAGAACATGTCGGGTTGAGCCAGAGCAGAGCGTCTTCGCTCCTTGATAACCTACAAAGAGAATCATGTAACTCTAAAATCGGTTTCCAACTGGGAAAATGTGCAGACCTGTCTTTCTAAATCACTGATCCTTGGTTTCTCCAGTCCTGTAGCTTTGGTCGGAGTTTTCTGGTCTGGGTCTGGGACCGGGACACGCCATGATCTGGCAACGTTCGCCCGACCAACACTGCCCATAGATACGCGCCGCCCCCTGACACGGTCTGCGAGACTGAGACTTCCATTTGCCTTGGGAACTTGCGGAGTCATGAAGGGTAAAGGCCTTTGTGGACGTTGGGGGGTAAATTGACGAGATACTGAGGCAGCTCTGATTCGGAACTCGCTTTGAAGCCTAGCTTCATGTTCAGGTGGGACGCCACCCAAGTTCTCTTCGTCATCGGTGTCTTGTAGCCCTCCATCTTGATCCAACTGATCGCCATTGTCGTGGGAAAGGTGGTGGGCGTCATATTCATCACCAGAGGGATGCGCCTTTACCACAAGAAAAACCAGTCAGACACAACAATTTTACTGCTAAACAGTGTGATCTTACCTCGACGACGTCCCTCTCTGCACGCTGGTTCTTCTCTGGAGACCTCGATTGGGATCGGAGAACTTGAAGACCACTCTTGAAAGCCTCGAGCCCCTCACGCCATCCAAAGACTGGCGTTGTAGGTCTAGGGTCCAGACCCGGATCTTCACCATCGGGATCCTCGTGTGCCTCTTCATCAAACTCCTCAACGATGACATTGTCATACTGGCCGCGCTGATCTTCCTCGTATACTTCCATCTGTTCTTCCATAGGCACGACGTGTTCTTCCACTTCGCGCTCTTCGTCCTCTTGCTCCTTCTCCATCTCGATGCGCATCGCCGCACGTTGCGCAGAGCGTATCAGTACCGCGCGATGAAGTGACGGTCGTCCCGACATTCGCCGTGGCGTCTGAAATTGTTGTACCTGGTGTGAAGGAGGGAGTGGGAGCGCAGGAGCTGGATACTGGCCAGTCATTTGGGACGCATGGAGAGGAGTTCGCACAGGGTTGATAAATCCAGACGGTTCCGCTCCGCTTTGGATACCGAGGGCGTTTGACTGGGGTATATGCGGGGGAGCGTCAACTTCTTCCAGAATGACGAGATCTTTCTCTTCTTCCACGACTTGCGGGCGGTTTCCCTCGACAAGGCGGATGGGTACACCGCACTCGTCCTCTTGCTGATCGGCTTGTGCTTGTCGGGGAGTATTATGGGCGCATTTTAATGGCGAACTGCTTAAACGGATCGGTGTCTGCAGCACACGCAGGTTGACGCGAGGATCGGGATCAGGACGCGGCGTGAAGACCTGCGCGCTCTGGATCATGGAAAGCCTAAGTACGCGTTTATGCGCGGATTTTGATGCATTTGGTGGTGGGGTGAATGGGAGGACTGGGCGGAGCGCTTTGGGCGGATACTCGAAGCGGAAACGTTTCTTGTTTATTTCGATTTCCGAGTTGTTTGTCAGGGGAACAATCGTGTGGGACGTCGCTGATGAGGGGAATACTTGACACTTGTCGACGAAAATACCGTGTACTCCTAAAACTTGTATGAATGCCTGAGATCATGGTTTGTGTGAGTTATCTGAAGGCAAGTATGAAATGGTAGACCGACTTTTCGCTCCTGAAAAATGATTTTGGCATGGAGAGGACTGACAGTAGGATAGTAAAGCCGGACGCTACACGACGGGTCACAACCAAAGGTGAGCTTATCATCATCTATAGGGTAAGATGCTACGACGGTTTCTTCATGTCGTCTCATGAAGCGTAGGACACCATAGCTACCGAATGTTGTGTTGTCATCCATTGTCGATGGTCAATTCGGTCAATTGCAGAGTCGCGCTGAATTCACAAACACGGTTCAAATCACGTCATGTGATCGTGTACTGACAGAGCTACAGATTTACAGATACTAATATACACGACACTTCCTATCAACGGGACAACGTAGATGTTATCGGTAGTCCAGGTCCAGATGCGTTACTCCGTTGCGCTTGTAACCTATTGCCACTAAGGATTCCCGACCCCATCAGTCACTTCGGTCGATTAGCCCACTGGACGAGGAGCACTCACTCATCAAAGTGTATACCACGCTTTGGATCTGCGCGACGCTTGTCGAGCGTCTTCCGAACCTTGCTCTCTGGGCGTACTACTATGACGGGCACGGGGGAATGTCTGAGACAGTACTTTGCTACTCCACCCATGCTTTGCGAGCCAAAGGCGACTCCAAACGCCTGCTTCATCCTGTGTTGCCCTCGCGAACCAACGATGACGGAATCCGGGCGATACAGCGCGATGAGACGATCAATAGTCGTAGTAACTTTGCCAGCAATGTACTCGACGATGATAGACAGCTTTCGGTCAGAGTCAACTTCCACGCATTTATCTTGTATTCGAAGCAAAAGATCTCTGGCCTCATCGCGAACGATATCGTGATCCCTCTCTGGAGATGGTAGGTTCGTCTGAGTGATAACAGCATGCTCGTGAATCGGAAAGATTCCCTACCCAGATCATCTTGATCAATTCCACGAAAAACGACAAGTTCATCCCCATCTTGGGCCAAGCTCTCAATAGTCCAGTCTAGCGCCTGACGACCGCTATCATCCGGACTGGATGCACAAAGAAACACACGGGTACTGGGGCCACGGTCATACCCATCGGATTTCGCTTGTAAGGTGAAGGAGAACATAGAGGCGGCAGAGTTCTCGAAAGTATCAAAGGATACCTTTGGGGTATAACCCTGAGATGCATTTTGACCGATGATAGTAGAAGCGGTGGGAGAATGTGTGCTCGAAGAGGGCGAAAGGAAGGTGGTAGAAGGGGAAGAGCTGGTGAGAGGAAGGGGAGAGTTGTAGGCGGTAGCAGGACTGGAGACCGGGGGTGATAAGGAGAGAATGGAAGGCGGAGTGAGGGGCGGGACAGGGGACGATTGTGAAGGAGAGGACTGGGGCGAGGGTGTTGGAGAGGGTGTTGACTTCATAGCTGACCGAAGTGTACGATCGCGATCAGCTGCCATCTTATGCTTCCCCTTACTCGACCTGACTAAGCACCGGCTCATCCCGTCCACCTCCATGTCTGCCCCTCCCACCGACCCCGTCCTCTCAAATGATCCCTTCCCCTCATCACCAAATGAGCAGGTCAACGAGGTAGAGCAGACCCATCAGACACCCGAAGCGCCCCGATCAGGATCGTCGCCCCCAAAGGCCGAGACGAATACTGGGTCCAGCGTGGAACCTACCCCCGCCTCATCCAGCACAAGCGCGGCTACGTCCGCGCCCAAGTCGGGAGATTGGCAAGCAATCTGGTCACCCGTACACAGCGCATACTACTTCTATAACTCGTCCACTCACGAAACCACGTGGGTGAATCCCTTGCAGCCTCCAAGCGCCTCCCCCTCAGGCGACACAGCAGCCCCCAACGCCGCCCCATCCGCGTCTGCATCTGTGTCTGTGTCTACCCCATCGACCGGCACCGATAACCCAACGAATGCTCCTCAAGAAGGCGACCCCTCTTCTTCTTCGTCTTCTGCTCAGTCTTCCTCCGGTGCGACACCTGTACCCGCCTCTGTCGCGCAGATTTACGCCTTGCAGGAGGCCGCCGCCGCACAGGGCATCGATCCGTCCCTCGCTTACCTCGACCCGTCCCTCGTGGGGGGACCATCTGCGGCAGGTGGCAGCGGCGCGTATAACTTCACTGCAAAATTCAACGCACACACGGGCACATTTACCCGTCCTGATGGACGGGATCCGACGCACTTGTCAGAATATGAACGCATGAAGCGCATGAGCTCCGTGTACTTTAATATGGACCAGTGGGAGCAGGAAGTCGCGCAGAGAAAGAAACGAGAAGACGATGATGCGGCGAACGGCAAAAAACGGAAGCGACCGACTAAGAAGGACTTGGTGCGCAGCCTTTTTTCTCTTTTGTGCCTCCATCCTATCCGAAATGCTCATCGTGCCCTTTTTTCACAGGAGCGCTTCAAAGAGCAAAAGAAGTTGAAAAAAATCGCAAAGACAGCTTGGCTACGTACTTAGATCCTGGCTGCGCGTCTCGAATTCTTATTCTTGTAGGCAGTTCATATTGGGGCATTCAGTCATACCAATTTTGTTGGAATCTTCATCCAAACACCTCCACCTAGCTCCAAACGGTAGTCAACGTTCCCATTGATAATTGTGTACATTCATGGCATGGGAGCGGATTGTGTGCTTAACAAAGTACATGGGCAAGTCAACTGTATCTCAACAACTTTTGTACCGGTTCGTAAAAGGAATGCGAAAGAACAGGTGGTGCAGTGCAAAAATAGTAGCTCGTCTACTGCTCACTCGACTCAGGGGCTCCCGATGTTGGTGCAGGCGGTGGCCGTGCCTTGCGAACGACCAAGTTAGCTTGCTGACTGCAAAATAAAAAATAAAAAAAGTTGGAGGCAGGGGTCAGCAAGAGTGTAGCTATCAAGGCAAGTAAACGCGCGCACAGCTGAAGGCGTAACAGCAACTTCTTTGTAGCGCTCTGCATGTCAGTCCCTGCCTTGAGCGCGTGCGCATACAGGAGCGCGCGGTGGTTCGTAGAGCGTGCCCGTAAAATTTTGTTCTGACTGTCGACACGACCGAGGATGTCCCCACGCTGGATGAGCGTGACGACCTCCCTTTCGGTGTCTTCGACCGTCCATCCGAACGCTGCACTCATGCGCTCAAGCCGGATCGTCGCGAAGGGCTGGAAATAGAGTACGATTGCGCGAGAACGAATGAGCACCGTGAGATTCCCGACGTGTGGGCCGAGTAGGGGATCGAGTAAATAACGAGCCTGGACACAAAAGCAAGCGAGACATTATGGTCAGGTGGGAATGACAAAAAAAAACCCCCGATAACGGTGCACACGTGTTGATATTAAAGCACTCACGGTGTATTTTTCGAGAAGCCCGAGTACGAGGCGGAAATTGCTCGCCATCCAAGCGTCCAGAAGTTCCTTCATACCATCTCCTTCACCCGCCAACCCCTCGCTCTCAATTACCCTCGCCTTGAGCTCAGAACGCCCCAAAGTTGCGAGCGCGCAAAGCGTCGCATACACCGCGATATCACCCATCGAGACGATGGTACCGTTCCAGGGTGTAAGTGCAGCCGCTGACATCGGATGGAGAAAATCCTGCATCGCTTTTGCATAATTTCCGTTCGCTAGGTGCGACAGCGCGTTACAGAGCGCAAGTTTTGCCTCGACCGCTTGGTGCAGATCAATCTTTTTCGACCCACTGCCTCCCGTCCCCGCAGCGCTTGACCCGTAACCCAAACCGGTGGACGAATGCCCGGGTGTACCAATGCTGTCCAGAGCGGACTCTGCCTTGAAGACATAGGTCGGTATGTGTGAAAAGCTCCGTTGTTCCAAGAGGAGCTATCAACGTGTATTCGTTAGCAAAATTGCCACAGCTATCTAATAGGAAAAATAAAATGAGGAGAGCTACCTCCAACACGGAGAGACACATATCGAGCATGTCTTGCGTTGACGAGCAGTATTCCCGTGACTTGGTGAGATGGCGTAAGGAGCCTTCGAAACTGCCCGTCTCACGGAAAAACGTGGACAAGTCTCGATAAGCCATACGAATGCTCTCCTTGATCATGTTGCCGGTATACGTCTTTAGTTCTACTTCAAGCTTCCGACGCTCCGCATTGTTACGTTCGTTGGTCTCTTCGACCCAAGCGAGATACGGAGAGTGATCGGGCAAGAGCTCCTCCAAAGGTGGGAGCCTAACGCCTGGTCGAGAGGCCACATTTTCATAAGTACCCAAGATGGTCTTGTAGTACTCGGTGTCACGCTGATTCGGTGCGGTGAGGAGCTGGAAGGCTCGCTTGAATGCCCGTGGGGCAAGAGAGGGTGAGAGTGAAATGATGTATATCAGACGGTCCATCGCTGCTCGGCCTGCGCAGTTGTTACAATCAAATACCAATTTGGCAAGTAACCAGACACTCACCAGAATAACCTGAGATGTAAGAGTCTAAGTCAAAGGGGTGTGCATCGTCAATCAAAATGACCCCTTGCGTCCTGCTGGATGAGCCTTCGTGAAGGTTCATCTCTACCTCCTCGATGGGATCCACATCCATGCTCGACATTGTTGCGGAGTGAGGGTTGGGGGTTGTGTTGACGTGTTGACAAACGACCTTCACGCAGTCCTGGGCGCGAGACGGGGTGGTCAATAGTTGTATGAAAATTGCATATTTAAATGATCCATGAGTCGATGAACACGATCGGCCTCGCATCAGGCGACGTCCAGCCGCAGGTTATGGAACAATGCACGAATAGTATGTCAAACACTGCCTGGAAAGGGGGACTCACCAGTGGTGTCACACGGCAATCTAATCTTCAAGTCGTCAAAGGGGCCACGTCCAGGCCTGAATGAACTACGCGTGGATCTGTAGTTGTGGTGGTGTTTCTAGATCGCCAGGCTCGTATCGATACTCGTAATCGGCGTCTAAACCCTGAAAACCGTGGAGAGTGAATAGACGGCTGTAGTGTTTTGCGGCCCGTGCATAACTGTCAGTCACGTTCATGGCGCCCGCAAAATCGAATAGCAAACATGCTTCCGCCTCTGCTATCAAGCCAAAAAAGAAACTATCGGTCGCCTCCATCGTAGGCGCACCTGCCCAACACAATCAATCTAGCAGGAAGGGCAAAAAGGCATGGAGGAAGAATGTTGACATCGAAGATCTCGAGGAGAAACTGGAGGGCCTTCGCGAGGAGGAGCGTACATTAGGGTGCGTGTTTTTACATCTCAAATATTCGTCCAAGCTCAAAATGTCATCTACAGGCTGACCCTACAGAAGAAGGCAGACAGCGAGCTGTTTATAGTGGATACCAAGGGCGATGATAAAGGTATATACCCTCGCCTCACCACAAAATAGCCCATCTCATATTAATTTCTAATCTCTCTCAGTTCGAAAATCTCTGCCACGCTTCTCCCGCACTACCTTAAGGTCACACCAAATAATATCTCAGCGCTCTGCCGTGCCTGCAGTCATCCATGCACGGCCCCGAAGACCTCTCGTCAGTTCTCGCGAAAAAGAGCGGCTGCTCAGAATTGCACGAAAGGACCGTAGGGGACCTCTGAACAGCATCATAGACCCCTCACAGCCGGGCGAGGGTAGCGCGCTTCTCGAAGTCTCCGAGGCCGTTAAACAAAGTGGACAATACGACATGTGGTCTGCACAAGCAACAAAACCAAAATTAGAAGATGACGGTGTCAAAGTCAAGGTATGCGCATCGCACATCGCGCCTTGTCTCCTTTCTATCCCTTACTAACTGAAAAATCGCCCATGTCCTGCTTTTCTTCTTGTGTAGGCACCGGATGTTCCCAATCCCCGTGCAGTGATTGCGTTGCCCGCAGTTCCTGCCCCGCATGCAGGGACGTCGTATAACCCACCCGAAGCGGCACACACTGAACTCCTCCGCGCCGCCCACGAAGCCGAACTGCGTCGCGTACAAGAAGCAGAGGCGCTCGAGGCGACCAAGGCGCGCCTCCTCAGCGCACGGCACGTAGACGGGGGCAGTGGCGATGGTGGGGCGCCGGGCATGTTGATAGACAACCCCAGGGAGGGAGAGGGGGTGCAGGACGATGGCGCTAGCGCTGGCCATAGTCAGGACGGAACAGATACTGCTGCCGAGACCAAAAGGTCTGCGTCGCAACGCAAGACCAAGCAGCAAAGACGAAAAGTAGAGAAATTGCGTGCCGAGGTAACGTAACTCAACTCACACCCTCCATCTCTCCTTCTCACATGTGAAAAATATTATTACTAGAAACATGCCCTCCTGGAGCGCACCCGGCGTAAACGGTTGCATGCGTCTGTTGATACTGTCAAGACCCTACGCAAGGCTGCTGCCAAGACTCAAGTGGCACGAATTAAGGCAGCCGCGGAACGGCGCGCCAAGCAGGACACACGCCTTGCACAGAACGGTCTCGCGGGACAGAAATTTGGCAAGCATGTCGTGCGTGAGGGTGAAGTGGACGTGCAGCTTGGCGAGGAACTCAGTGAAAGTCTGCGCGGTCTCCGGGTGTGTGCCATTCTAGTGGTTCTTCATATACGACGGGTGACCCCTGTTCTTCCGTGGCTGTGGCCGTAGCCGGAAGGCAACTTGTTCAGGGATCGTTTTCTCAACATGCAACAGCGCGCGCTGATTGAACCACGCGTGCCCGTATTGTACGTGACTCCTTATCTTCCCCTCCGCTGCTGTAGCCTGATCGGAGCGTATTCCCCGATGCAGACCAAAAAAGCGCAGGAAGAAGACGGTAGAGTACGAAAAACATGCATGGAAGCGGTTTGTCTGAGTACTGCCACCTCATCTACCACGGATTACGACAAGTTCCTCACCCCCTTTATCGCCCTTACACCATTCTCCGTCCCACCACTAAAAACCTACTATGCAAAGAGACAACATATATAGAACTGTAGTATCGTTGTATCCTACAACGTCTGTTAGTAGTGTCTCGAGCTCATCGAGAGGGTGAGATTGTTATTAAGTTGCTGAGAGCGCTCTAATGGTCCTCCGTCCAAGAGTCCATTTCCACTAAAGGAGTAGTCCTATCTACCCGTACTAATGCTTCTTGAAGGTCCTGTCGTGCTTGACCTCGACAGCGTGAGGCGCTCTTGCCTTTTCGGACACTTCTTCCCAGACAGGATCGACGTCGGGTCCGTCGAGATCGCCAGCTCCGTCCCAGCCCCAACACCATACTAATGCGCAGGATCAGCGTCATGTGCCGCTCATTAAAAGGCGGAGGGAAAAAAGGGCGTACGCACCTTCTTCTGGACCAGGCACAAAGTCGATCGGCTCAGCCTCTTCTTCCGTGAACAGACGGTCGTGAGGGCCAAACCATGAACGGTCTTGCGGATCCGTGCGAGGATTATCGGGGAGCCCACCCAGGCGGGCGTAGCCGCGAATCGCCGTCAAATTACGTCGCGAAGGATGAATGATATCATAAACTTTCTGCAGTTAATATATGGTTAGTCCAACAATAGGTGAGAGGGTAGCGCGCGTGCGCGTGATAGCAACGGCAACGGAAGCTTTAGTATGCCCGCGGAGATGACACATACCCGATCGTATGCCAGCTTCACCCGTGGGACCATCATGATACGACCGTAGCCCGCTTCCCAGTAATCGTTACATATGAGAGAACACTCGCTAGCGGAGCATTCGCCCTCAGCAATGCGAGCCATTCGGAAGCGAACGCGCTTGGGCTGGTAAAATGGGGCAGGATCTAAGACGGCAATACCATTCCAGCAGGATTGGACTTGGACGGGGAGATGCTGCAGAAAGCGCATGGATGAGGAGCCATCATGGAATATAGCCTCAAACGGCGCGTTTTCGAGGGCGGTACCGTTTATATCGCGGGCTACCCAGTTGTCGTAGAAGACTGGGGAGCCCTGACGCAGTAGAATCAGGATCAGCAACGACCAGGAACGCAAGGGGAGAGGGGGCTAAGGTGGACATACCAATTCTTCATGGTACATGTAATCTGCCGCGCACGTAATGCCGGCGTTATTCAAACGGCTCTGGTAAATGAGTTCGAGGAGGTCGTCTACGCAAGGGAGGATGTCGTTCATGAAGATAATGGTATCGAAGTACTCGTTCTCGGCGTTTCGCTGCTCGTGAAGGGGGACAAAGGCAGCATTGCGAACTTCAGCGAGATACTCGATACGGTGGTTGAACGCTCCACGTGTACGCTGCGACGTGCGAATGGTGACACGGAGTCCGACGGAGCGGGCGAGTGCGTCAAAAATGCGGAGGAGAGCTTTTGTCTGGTCCGTGGAGCCGTTCTCATAGATGGAGACAAAGACATTGTGGAAACCAAGGAAGGCTGAGACACGGAAGAGGGTTGCGAAGAGGTCTGGGATGATGTCGAAGGAATTGTACAGGTTTATGGCAAAAAAGTACTTGTGCTCTCCACCGGAAAGGTCACGTCGATGACTATAGAAAGAGGCCTCGTCTTGACTCGGGCGAGGGTATGGGTCAAGAACACCAAGACCAAGATCGAATAGCCAAGATTTTGACGCCGGGGGATTGTGTCCAATAAGAGGGGCGTATCGATCGCGTGCTTGACGCACGTACAAGGGATTGAGGTTTCTGTTACACTCGCGAGTGTAATGTGGGGAAAGGGTAGTGAGAATGTCTAGGACACGTCGACGCTGCTCGAGAGTTGGAGGGGTTGCTTGTCGCGAAGAGGTTGGTCGCGAGTTGTGTATGGGTGCATGTCCGCTACCGCGCCATGAGGTTGTGTAGGAGGTGAAATAGGAGGAGGGGATACATAAAGTGATCAGAGCACCGAGGAGAACGCCAATGAAAACGGCGATGGACGTGGGCAAACGGGAGTTTCTCCTCGTCGCAGGGTGCATGACGGGGGCTAAGCGAGTGAGTTGAGGAAAAAGGTGCTGCTGCTTTATTCTTGCGCGCCTTGCCTCAGACGTGTCCTCCCATCTCATGTCCTCTTCCTCCACTCCCTCGTCCCCGGGCTCCCCTCCCGTTCTCCTCTTTCCCCCACCGAGGTCTGACCCATCTCCGCTGATGCAACGGCGGACAGCTAAAAGTACAGCATACATTGCTCCACCCACACCCGGCATACCGTCATCAGCGATCCTTTCTTCCGTAGACAAACCACCCTCTCGCCTAAATCAACGCACTCTTGGTTTGCCAAATCGCATATGGCTCATCCTCATTCTCTTCCTTTCCATACTCTTTTTCACTCGCCTCATTCTCCCCTCGCACCATCCAGACGCTTCATATTATCTTCGCAGCCATCCTGCTCCCTATTCTCCCGTACTGCACCCAATAAATTATCTCAATCTTTCCGACCCAGACAATGAGGCCGCGAACAATCCGTTTCCCTTCTGCCCTACCTTTGGCAAGGGCGATGTTCTCGCCGAAAAATATGGTCCTCTCGCCATTTCAAACAGTTGGCTCCATCTAGGCAGTGGTGCTCGAGTACAGCAAGTCATACATAGGGCCCTTCTTGGCCAGCCCGTCACTATCAGTATTATTGGAGGTTCTGGTGAGCACACCTTGTAGTCTTTTATATAATGCGGGGTGCTGACTGGCCCCTAGTCTCTTCGTGTCATGGTGCAGGTGAAGACCCAATCGCGCCAGACTGCTATCCCTCTCGTTTCTTCCATTGGTGGAACTCCCTTTTCCCCCACCCCGCCTCTGAGCTCACCAACGGTGCCATTCGGAAAACCAACTCAGAGTATTTTGCCTTCTGCAGCGCTCACCATCTCCCAGACTATACTGATCTCGTGATCATCGAGCTTGATTCCGATGATAAATCGTATGTCATTTTCTCCGCCTGATTCTTACACCATGGATTAGTAACCCACACTGTAGTGAACACCAAACACTCGATAACTTCGAGTTGCTTGTGCGATCTATACTTCTGCGCCCTGACTCCCCCGCTGTGCTTGTCCTTGGTCACTTCTCGACGCAAGTGCATGAAACGAACGGTTTTGTTGGACCAGACCACTGGCACAGTATCGTCTCACAATTTTATGATCTACCTCACATCAGGTGCCCCCATTTCCCCATTTGCTCTTTGATCCCTGTACGCTCACACGCCGCACTTCCCCTTAAACTAGCTCCAAAGCCGCTTTATATCCGTCTTATATTACGTTTCCGTCCTCTATCTCCAGATACTTTGCCGACGCTGTCCTGGCCAGTACCGCCGGCCACGGCCTTCTCGCCGACATGCTCATCGCATATATCCAATCTCAAGTTTGCATTGCGTGGAGCGCAGCTCGAGGCACTGGTGCCGCTCTACCCGTACTCTACCCGCTTGGAGGGCAAAATGGCAATTCGCCAAAAGACGCGACGGGCCTATTTGGCGGCAAGGGCCTACGCAAAGGTAATGATGATCCCGACGCGCCACGGCCGCGCCCAATAAGCGGCCATCTTCCTGGCCTGCAAGTACCCGTATCGCGAATCGGCGATCAGCCTTCAGACCTGAACTCACACATGTACGAAGAGATCGCGCCGATGTGTGTCTCCGCCAACGACCTCGTGAATCCCCTTCCTCCGTCACTGTTTCAGGGCACCGGCTGGCAGGCCTACCACCCACCCCCGACGGGCGTCCCAGTAACGGACAGCATGTCGCATTATTGGTACAGCACGTTCCCGACGAGCCGCCTGCGCATTCCGCTCATCGTCGGCGCGGGCGACATCGGCATCTATTATGTCCGTGAACCGCGTGCAGTGCTTGGGCTCGAGGGTGGCAGCTCAGTTGAGTGCTGGGTGGATGACAATTATGGCGGCAGGGTCGCTATTTATAACGAAGGTGATTCGGACTCGGAAGAAGCCACGTAGGTCCCCTCTTTTCGTTTTGCCTGAATAATGATCGAGTTTTCTACGACAGGCTACAAATGATTGACCACTCCGTGGCGAAAGGTTCCCACTATGTAGATTGTGTATTACTGGGCACGGAGGGTGTCAGCGTCCCCCCTTTCAGACTTATTGGCGTATTTACGACGTAAGGGTGCCATGTTCCATATTACATCATCCAGGGCTTCTTCCGTGCCATTGCGCATATTTTCAAGTCTAGCAGGTCTATTATGTAGAATTTTCATGCGGAGTGGTCGGAACGGCAATACGTTAGTTATCTCTTTAGTGAGGTGGCCTCGACCTCTTATAGTTATCACCAAAGACAAATTTGAATGAGCTTTAACCATCGACGAACGGGCAACTGACCAGGACCCAGTGTGTGCCGCAGTCTCGTTGAAGAGAACTGGTAAATATAAGGGACGAACTCTCTAAATGAATGAACAACAGCGCATGGTGCAGGTTTAGACATGAGTCTTGCAAGTGTTTCTTTTGTTTTGGCGACAAAATGTAATGGGGTGACAGAGAGATGGCACAAAGACAGGAAAATAACTAGTGCACAAGGTGTTTACTCTGCATCCACTGTCACGGTCTGGAGACCCTGTACACAGACAGGTCAAAACAACCCGCATTGAGAGGTGGCAATACAAGACTCACTTTGAATGTTTCTACAGGAACGTGTGATGCATATGTGTAAAGCTTCTCCTTGGCATTCTCCTCATCATTGCGTTTCCCTGTGAGATGTGGGATTTATAAGATAGAAAAGATAAGAGTTGGAAGTGGACGTGGACGTGGGCAATCATCCGGTCAGCTTGACCGGATCTCATAGACAGTTTCGACGCCGACGTGACTGAGGACAAAGAAAACAACACTCACGCTCAAGTTTTACACGGATCCTGTGAGGGACACTCTTAATACCCCTTGCCCAGAGGGCCTGGTTCAATTTGGGATCGACCCGAACATCAGAAGTACCCATCTCCTTCTGTGCAAAGGCAACGACGGACTTGACGGCGGTAGGTGCACGTTTCTTAAATGACCGACCGTGGACATATTTGTGGAGGTGGACAGTGTATTCTCGTGTGACGACATCCTGAAGCGCAGAACGTGTCTTTCCCTAAAGGCGGATAATATGTGAGCAAAGGAAATGACCATAGCCCTTCGTACGTCGTCATTACCGTACCTTGTTGCTTTTCTTGGTTCCCTGGTTCGAAGGAATGTGGCATTCAGTGTGTAATGAGGCGGGGAGTGTGATCAACACGTACGACCATGTCTGCTGAGGACCCGGGAGTGATAACTTTGATAGACGTGCGGGCTCAATAAGGTTCGAGTGGCTGAGTGGAGGTGAAAAACTTTACAGTTAACTGACGGCCAGTGCCGAAGACAAATGGGGTAATCTCTTTCCTTACCGAACTTTCTTTACCAGCGCCACATCAGTTTGAAGGGCAATCAATTTGCTCGGTCTGTCGGTCATGCTCACGCGGTTAAGGGACTAACCTCTCAGGCTGATTATTGGAAACGAGCAGGCGCCTAACAGAAGTACAAGATTTCGCCAAGACTTCGCTGACTAACCTCTTGTCTTGTCTTCCGTAAAGGCCATCCCTTTGTCTCCTATATAGTGCAGTACTTTCTGATGCATCGAATTTTTCTCTCGCAAATGTTATCTGTACGCCGTAGTGGTCACGATGAATGCCCGCCATCAAACCTCGGGTATCCAGGCTCCAATCGCGCTCTAATTCAAATGGACATCAACAGTTTTGTCGTAATGCCCTTTATTCATTCATGGTCTAGTCAGGACGTTGACGCGTAATCCCGAGAATTTCCGTAACGGAGTGCCCTGATCAAGATGCACGGCCTGTGGCCCAGGGTTCACAAATTTCCACCTACCGTCTTCCATTCCCCATTCCGAGGGCCCTGGCGGAATGTATATAAATCCATCCCCATCACCAGATGCCCTTGACGTCTCCCCAAGCCGCCTCCCGCCTCCAGATCCCGAGCCTGACCTTCTTCAAGTTCCCTCACTTTCCATATACGACTGTCGAAAATGCGTGCTTTCCTCAGCTTCTTTGTCGCTGCATTGATTTCCACCGTCTCTGCATCCATGCTCTATCCTCGTGCGGATATCCCTGGGTACCCAGGTTTGTGCTTGTCCCGCTCCAATATCTCTTCCTCCAACTGACGTCTCCTTGTAGCATGTGCACAAGGTTGCTTGGCTAATGCGACATCTAGCCGATGTCAACCTGGAGAAGTCCACTGCTTGTGCTTGGACACAAGTTTCGTCCAATCCACTACCGCCTGCTTCCAAAATAACTGTAACGGCAACGACCTCCAGGCCGCTGAAAAAACTGCCCGGGATAATTGTGCTTTAGCCGTATGTTCCCTCCGTGTACCTTCCCTTGAGAACGAGTTGCTGATGAACCGTGACGCAGGGCGTTACTCTCACATCATCTCAGGCTGGCACTCCTTCCCCTACGGCGAGCACAACTTCCAAATCCAACGGTGCTGAGTCAACTGTGGTGAACATCATTGGCGGCGCAGCTGCTCTGGGCCTCGCAGTTCTTGTCTTCTAGGCTCCTCTGAGGCTTTCGTTGATCTATCACTCGTTTTTTCTGACACTGCCATGTTTTTCGATTTGGGATTTGCATTCATTGTTTTTTTTATACATTCTGCACTTCGTATCTTATTCGTCCTTGGATGTAACCTCCAGAGCAGAGGATGGAACGACTCCTCTGGTGTTGCTTTACTCGTGCCGTACTATACCATGCTACAGAGATCATATACCAACGCCACACATCGCAATCGTTCCCTCCGCAGAGCTTTGTTGTGACATGAATATAGCATAGTTGTCCCAATTCCTCACCACCCCCGAACTATCCTGAAACCGTGATCATTTTCAGTCATTGTCTCGTTCCTGGACCTGAGGGTGTAATATTGTAATTTACTGATGATGATCGACCTGCATTCCTTGGAATTTCCTTCGCCTATCACCGTTGTACAGCGCGCATAATTGGCAAATTGTCTGCTCTGTTGCGCGAGGCGCTGGACAGGATTATATTACTCTCCAGTCTTAAGAACCGAAAACGAACACAATTACTAACATGTACTAACAGCTGGTTGAGATTGTCCTGTCTTGAGTCACGGATATTTTCATGCACCAAGGCATGAGCCAGAGAAACATTCATGCTTCTTATTATTATAATGTCACGGTATTGCAACCTATGGTGGTCCCGCATTGATACTGCTTATTGGTGTAACTGCATCGTTGGTTTCCGTGTGTTAAATAAAAAAGAAAGTAACCAGAGTTTGAAGGGAAAGTTCCACCAAGGAGTGCTCGACTACTCGACCCATCCGAGGTAGACATGGTCACGGTGGTGCTTTGGCGCTGTCGCAGATTCTAAGCAAGAGCATTGCGGTACTGCAAAGGAGGATGCTGGATGCGCCTCATCATCACCACCCTCTTCTGAATCCGCTGACAACGATGAAGATGAGGACATGAACCCGCTAGATTGCGGTTTTATCAGAGGCGCCTTGTTGCCAGTCTTTATTACAGTAATTGAAATCCAAAGAGTCTGACGACGCCTGGCGCCGCTTGCGCTTTCTATTACGCCTTGGCGGTGCCGTTGGCTCGGCCGCAGGTATCCCGGTAAGTGCTGAGTTTGCGCCAAGTCAGAGAACACAACCAGTCCGAGTCCGAGAAAGGAGGGCGTCTTTTTGATGCTGGTTGTTTGAGCTTGCATCATGCTTCAATGGCGACCGATTTCTGGGCGAGCTCACACAAGTAAGCTCTCTGCGCATTATTCGACCCTTCGCCTTGGCTGAACATATCCCGTAGTAAACGATGGATCGTAGATCGTGCTTCGCTCAAGCAGGCTCGCAGCGAGGATCTCCAATATGTCGACTCCCCAGAGCACATTGACTTTCTAAACATCTATTTCGCGAATCGTAGGTGTTTCCTGTTCTACTAATAAAGGCTTTCCCTATTTCAGCTCACGCATGCACAATCCCCAGTTATCGCGATGTTGGGCAAACGTCTGTCTCTGCGTCAACGCGTCATCGCCACTGCCACGGTCTTCTTCAGGCGATTCTACGTCAAAAACCTCTACTGCGAAACGGACCCTTTTATCGTGATAGCCGCATGCTGCTACGTCGCTGCAAAGGCGGAAGAGTCCCCCGTCCACATAAAAAACGTCGTCTCCGAGTCCCGCCTCATGTTCAGCCGTACGTGCGAGCTAACTTACTTTCTCTTACTCAATCTCAATCGCATGCGCAGAGGAGGGGTACGGAGTTAAGAATTTTCCCTCGGACAACTCAAAGCTTGCAGAGATGGAGTTCTATCTCGTGAGCGACCTGGGATGTGACCTCGTCGTGTTCCATCCATACCGCACCCTCCTCACTCTATGTGGGAAAGAGACAGCACGTACGGTGGTTTCTGAGGCAGGAGAGGTCGGCGTCGGTGTTGACAATGGCCCGCGATACTGGGGTACAGGCGAGGGAAGACTCGAGCTAGAGGAAGGGCCGTTACAGACAGCATGGCACGTCATCATCCCCCGGCCACCAAAACTGTGACTGCTGACCGATGCGCGCGTGCGACGCGAACAGGTTCATCATCAACGACACATACCGCTCCGAGCTCTGTCTCCTCTACCCACCACATATGATCGCCATCGCTGCGATATACCTCACACTCATCCTAAACGACAAAACGCGTGAAGCTATCCAAGCACAAACTGCCTCATCAACGCCCACACCCACACCACGCCGCTCATCACGTACAAACTCCAACAGTGCTCATCGCAAGCCCCCGCCGCCCACGCCGCATCAGCAGCAGGACTTTGTCGGCTTCATGGCCGGTCTGCGCGTGTCGTTGCCCACGGTCGCCATGATCGCACAGGAAATCCTCTCGCTTTACACGCTGTGGGAACGCTATTCCGATGCCGCGCCCGAGTCGGGGCTTGGTCAGAGCGCCGTGGGGAATAATGCGGGGGACGACGTTGTCACCCCGGCTTCTCTGACACAGTTGTTGCTGCGAATGCGCGAGGCACGGCTCGCAGATCTCGCGCACCCGGCGAGTGCCCAGCCGATGGCTGTCAACAAGAGACTGGAGAGAACACAGGCCGCGGGTTGATATGCCGTAGACCGACTGAAGCTACTTGCTAATCCCGATGATAAGTCATGAGTGATGGGTTACGAGTATTTTTTACAGCTAGTCAAAACAATGTTCCGTTTTGGTGAATGAGTATGTAAAAATAGAAAACTGGGTACATGTAACAAAGCCTAGATAACTGGGAATAAGACGCTTCTCCGCGGTTCACATCGCGTCAACTATTTGAGCCGTGGCAGTTCATCATAGTCGGCGAACGGGTCATCTTCGACAACAGTCTTCATCGATTCGGTGTCTTTCTTATCCATCTCCCCTCCACCGTACCCAGGTAGAGTCTTATCGAATGGGGGCGGGGAGCGAGATGGCGGGGCATACTGCGGCGGGTCGTAATTCACTGCGGGTAGAGTTACACTACTCTCGGCGCCAGGAGCATACGCAGGGGCGTAAGTCGTAGGAACGGAAGACCGCCCGCGGCCTTGTACGGTTGCTGACTCTTGCCGGGCGTAAATAAAAGCGACAAGAGCAAACAAGGGCAGGAAAACTATTATGGATGATCAGGCGTCCACAATTGAGTTGCATAGATAAGTGACGCACTGATCTCTACAATGAGCCAGAATATCTCAGAAAAGGAGTCGTGGTTCCAGCCTTTCTTGCAAACTGAAAGAAAAAAATCAAGGTGGGTGACTGGCACAGTGACAACTTTCGGATTACATACACGCAAGCGCTTCGCTTGGTGTGAGAGTCCGCTGAGGGTCCGAGTTCCAGACACCCCAGACAGAGACCACATTCTGGCCCGTGACTAGTGCGGTGCATTCGGTGATCAAGGGATTCTCCACGATAACAATCAGTTCAATTGAAAGGAAAATGATGGCGCTAGGATATCCTTACCTTGAGTATGAAGTGGACTATCGTTCGCAGAAACCCGGATGCAATTACGATAATGGCCGCTGCGGCGGCCATGAAGGAGAATATGCGGATAAGGCCCAAGCGTTTCTGTGTAGTGAGATTAACGAAAGCGGGATAAGAGTTGTTAACGGACGACGTACAGAAGCGGCCGCGAAGACGCCGAACAAGAAGATTGCTGCAGCGCCGACATATAGTGAGCCGAGGACGATCGAGAGGCTGGCTAGCTTCTTTTGGTGTTCTGCAAGGAAGGACACACATTGGACAACCATGTTCAAAAGGCGTGAAACAAGGACATACGCGAGTTATCTGTACTAATCTCTTGGAAGGAATAGATCTGACCAAAGTGCCTGGTCATCTACGTGTCCCCAGTGGAATGCCCAGGTCAAGATGCTACTCACCGAACTGCAGTCACAAAGGAAGGCAAGTCAGCACGTCACGGTTCACAAAGCTGTCATTCTAATGTTGGGTGTTCTTACTAAATAAGTGTCCAGACAAACCCAGCGAATGCAACTATGTTAGACCATAAAGTTAGTTAGATTGTGGGTAGGCGTATGGCCGACGCAGAGGCCAGTGAGCTTACTTGAAAGAACTACAGATCGTAAAGTCTTCTGGTTCGGCACTCGGCTCATGTAGCCAGACGAAGCCCGATAACCTAGGGTAGTAAGTCAACTTGGGGAAACCTGGGGGGATGGTAGACAGGGCATCTACCTGGCGGATTGCTCATGGCAGGAGGATGATGTGAGGTGTAAGGCCTACTAGTAAGGGATGGTGATGGTGACGTGGATGGGAAGAAAGTGATATAAAAAGGACTTGTGGCACCCGTTTAATAACCAATGCTGTGGAGGTGCCCCGCAGCCAAGCCGTGGCCAAGGAGATCGAACAATCAGTTGTCAGTCCGGTCATCTCGGCCAGCGTTTCTAGACCCATGGGAATATACCTTTCCGTTCAACCATTACTCTTCGCCCAGGGCTACTATAGCACCGAATCCTGTACAGCCTCTCGAGTACAACTTAATCTCGAACAATTTTTTAGAATTTCAAAAGTGCCATGGTCGTCTCGGGGCGCAAGGGCCATTGCCCGTCTTGTGCTCCATCTTTCAGCTGTTGTTAGTACTCATCCCATCATGCCTACCAATCGCAGAAATAAGCACTGACGCCATCGTAGAACAGAAACACCGAAACACTTACTCGCCTCACCATCACCACCAACACAGTTCCGCACCGCAGACAGAGTGCCACTACGCCAACACTAATTCAAACTATTATGGTCTCTTTAACACATGCGCTGCCGTACTACTTCGATAACGTCCGAGGAACACGCCAGTGCGCGTGGAGATAGGCCGCTGCAGAACGTATAGACCTTCATCGACGGCTTCAGACTGATAGATGAGGGTGCAAGGGCAAGACTCTTTGCGGCAAGTTAATGGGATGTGACATTCAGTTGCGAACACTCTTTGAGTAAGTATTCCCGGGCCTGTCGTTTCTGCATATTGTCTACTGACATATCTTTGTACTTGCTACCTCACTTGTTATGCGTGTATTATTGGGTTGCGGGTCACTGTATCTGGCCAAGATTCACTAGTCCTCAAGAGGATTAAACCATCCGGCCGGGTCTTGGGTGATCGACTGGCACTGTACATCTGTGCATAACAGTATGTTCCTTACTGATTTGAACATAGCCAGCGCCTTCAAGGCAGAGTGTAGTATCTTCTGTAACGTTTGTATTTTCTTTGTAGGAGAGTATCGTCATATGTAGAATTACAAAGGACATCTGCCAACAATGGACACCTGAACAACATCGGCTCATTGACATTGTGGGCTGTGGCTCGAGGGTGAGAGTGAAGGGAAGACGCACACAAAATAACAAGTAAGATTTGACATGATTCCCTCCGCAATGGGCCGGGGGACAGCCAGAATATCGTGCAGGCTTTGTACCGACTACCAAAGAGTTTGTAAAAACGACCAGGTCATCCTACGGGGCGCCCCACACAGCGGCAAACCTTGCATACGCCCTCAAGGCCTCAAGACCGGCAAAAAATATATGTGTAGAAAGTCAATATGCTCCAGGAGTCGACATCTTGGAGACTTCAGTACGAGCCTGCTTGAGCAAAGCACTGTCTATGATCCAGCGTTGCTGCGACGTAGCGTGAATAAAACAAAGCGTTGAAAGATGTGAACGCGTGCTTGTGTGAGCTCGCCCAGAAGTCCGAGTCGGTCTCCATGAGACTGTACTGAAGTATGATGCAGGCCCGATGGGGTTACACAAACAATGGCTCCTCGGACCGGTTCGTGATCGCGACTTTGTACATACTCAGCACCACCAGATGCCTACGGCCAAGGCAACAGCACCACGAAGGCGTAATAGAAAGCGGAAGCGGCGCCAGGCATCGTCGTCATCATCGTCAGAGTCCCTAGATTCCTCGTCGGATGAATCTGAAGTCCCAAAAAAGTCCCTGACCAACAAGGCGCCTCTGATAAAACAGCAAGTTATAGAGGCATCTTTGTCTCCATCCTCATCTTCATCCTCGTCATCACCCTCGTCCTCGGATTCAGAAAAATGTGATGATGGCGATGATGTACCAGTCACGCATCCAGAGTCCTCCCCTGCAATACCGCATGGTTCTGACTTGGAGCCTGCCACTGCTCGAGACTGGCACCAGTCGCCTTCGCCCTCACCACCACCGGCGGACGCACCACCATTTCTACCCCAGGAGGGTTCCAGTAATAGAGTCCAGGACGAGCAGGCTCTGCGAAATCGATTTAGACAATTCTGGATGGCGTCCTTGGCGGACGCGTTTGCCGATGATCTAGAACAAATTCGACAGGTGCGTGTGATCTGTACAGCATCCGAGTCTCCTTTCTCAAATTCAAGTCCTTTCTCTTCTCTCTCTTTCTTTCTCTCTGTCGCTCGCGTCTGGCGTAAAAGGAGCCTAGTATGACCAAATCGCGTTTGGCTGTGCTGATCGACTCCCTCGCTTCTGGCGGCGAAGCCTTTTCGTCCCACGCGGGTGAAAATGGGGGATTGAATGAAATGGACGTTGTATTGAACAGCAACCGTGACGTTTAGTCTACACACTGTACATCATTAATGTCAAGAAAGCTAAAAACTTTGAATGATGGCCACGTTGGAAAATACAGTCGCATCAAATATTCCTAGCCTTCCAGCGGCTTTTTGTGCGAAATCATGGCTTACAGCAAACGCTGGCCGTGAATACGTGTGCTGGTAAGCACGGGAGTTGGAGTGTCTTGGTGCACTATCTACAGTGTATAAGCGCGTGTCTACGTTCCAGGATATGAAACTAGAGTAGGGAACGACCGCGTGAAAAATATATACCGAGACTAGTGGCTATGATAGCTTCACGCTAGCGCTGTGCAATAGATCCATGTTCTACTCTGCGAAGCTCATATTTATTATATTGCCTAGAGAAAGGAAAGGGTGCTGGCGCTATAGTGTAGTGGCTATCACAACGGATTCTGATCTTTGGCTGCGCCACGCGCAGTCGCGCGCGCACGCGATGATCTGCAGTCATCGCGTGTGCGCCTGCAGTATTCCGTTAACCCAGGTTCGAACCCTGGTAGCGCCTTTCATCCTCTCCGATGTTTTTTTTTCAAGTTGACTCTGACATACGGAAATCAAAACGACGCAGGGCAAACAAGCATTAATGCGCGGCGGGACTAGTAGGTACTGTATCTTTCTGACGCCGTCATGATAAAGGACATTGATATTGGGTCGTGGAACTGGGAATGATGAGATTCTGGCCCCTTCAAGGCTACCGTCGCCTTGTAATATGTTAAGCCAAAGCTTCATGTACGGTATGATCCATACATAGTTTCAAGTTCACACAAAGTTGCTGTGTTCAAAAACTGAACGACAATCAATTGACGTAGTACCAGTTGCCTTGAAGACATCTCGTGTCACATCAATTAAGTTTCCAAAGCTCTGTGACCTACAGCACAGTAATTGAGTCGCTCATACAATACAGTAGTGGTGGCGTTTGAGGCACTTGCCCCGGCCCGTCATGTGCGGCATGTTCCCCATCACTGGCCGACTCATGTGATATTGACTGGTACATGTGATGATCAAGTGCATGCTTGTCATCTATTCTGTCTCTCTTGATGGGCCAAACTTTACCCGGCTGCAGTGATCTCGTTCGCATGCAGCCTCCTCCGTCCCGACCGTAGTCTGAAGTCAAGTCATGACTGATTGGATATGAAAAATGTTTGAGATATTAACAGAAGGAGCAATTACATACGCTTTCCTGTGCAATTTGCGCGTGTAAGTGGTGGGAAAATTCTTATGCACCCAAGCGAAAAGAACTCAAATACCAGGAGAATACAGAATACGGAAGGCTGAGGCACCGGAATGGGCATACAGTACGTCATGGCTGTCCACGTAGCACGACCATCGTCCTTGCTCAACAACTTCCATCAGCCTCTGATTATCCGCTTAATACATCAACCACATCCAAGGCGTCTAGCGGCACATCATCACATCGTTATCACAACCAGTCGCAATACTTCTTCCGTGGATCATCGATACTACCGATTAAAGTTGCACGCCACTGGGGAGCGTCAAAGTTCTACTTCCAAACAAAGTTCCTGTCGCACATCTACATCTAAAGATGTCAGAGGCTACAAAGCCGAGCGCGTCCGACTGGACCACAGCAAATCTCTCTAAATTCCTTTTGGCTCAGAAATCTGGATATCTCCGTGCCGTAGCAGAGGACACGCACAAGGATGAATGGACTATTTCGATGGGCAATGAGGCTGGAGGTTAGTTTTTGAATCTTGCTCGCTTCTACGCCCCACCCATATTACTAACTAATTAACTTGCGTTCAGATCTTGACTCGCTAGCGAGTGCCATTGCCTATGCATGGTATGCCACATGCTATTTTGGACAACCGACGGTGCCGCTTCTACAGACTCTCCGCGCAGACCTCTCTCTTCGTTCTGAAAATTTGTATGCGCTCGAGTTCAGCGGCATTGACCCTACACATCTACTGACGAGTGATGAACTCCCTCCCGACTCACCACCGGCGGGGAAGTACGCCCTATTGGATCACAACGCGCTCACAGGGCGTTTTGCGGAGGACGACAATGCACTTGTAGTCGCAATCGTGGACCACCACGCAGATGAAAATCGTCATCCCGAGGCGTCGCCACGTGTCGTCGAGTCGCCCACCGGCTCTTGCTCCTCGCTTATCGGGCGGCTAATCCAGAAGGAATGGGATGCGGGTATGAGCCGTCCGGTAGCGCGGATGCTGCTATGTGCTGTTCTGATCGATACCGGCGGACTGAAGGCCGGCGGGAAGGCAGAAGTTACCGACCGGGAAGTTGCACTGTTCTTGCTTGAGAAAGCGGAGCTCGTGGGTGCGGGTGCAGGCACTATTGTGGACGTCCATGACGTGAAGGAGGTCAAGAAACTGACGCAAGTTCTGGCAGCTAAGAAGTCGAGCGTGGATTTACTTAGCCCGCGGGATCTCATTCGAAGGGATTACAAAGAATATCGGTTTGTGCCCTCGTGGACAGCGGAAGGATCTCTTCTCGTGGGGCTAGCGAGCGTGCCTAGGAGTATTGAGGCGATCACGGGAGCGGACCAAGAGGGCCGACAGAAGCTGGCGACAGCCTGTGCAGGGTGGATGAAGGAGAGAGGGTTGGACATGCTGGGTATATTGACGAGCTGGAAAGACGAGGGAAAAGGGAGAAAAAAGGGAAAACACCGTCGAGAGATGTTGTGGGTTGTCAGGGAGGACGAAGAGGTGGAGGAGCGACTGTGGAAAGGGCTGGAGGAGAGCGCGGAGGTACAAGTGGAGGTGAAGAAGAGCGGTGTGGAAGAGGCGGCGGGGCGAGATCTCAAGATGAGGGCGTATGAACAGGGCAACAGCCAGGCGACGCGAAAGGTGATCGCGCCACTTGTTAAGGCAATAGTAGAAAAAAACTAGTTGTACGTAATGCGGCTAAACTACGTAAAACACTCTTATCCGGCGCCTCTTTTCCCGCTCTTGACCGCCCTCTTCTCTCCACCACCACCTTGCCCCTTTCATCCCTTTCTCCGTGGTCTGCGTTCGCTCAATGGACGCTTCCTCCCCCGCACCAGAGGACTCTGCTCCCTCTGCGGTTGCCCCTGCCGCTTCAAATCAACAGTGCTCAACGCCAAAATTCTCCAATGGCCTGTCAGTTTGCTACTCCCCCTCCTGGTTTATCTAATGCGTCTACGTGCAGGCATATACGCTCACGTATCACGGTCGTCTGTGCAGAGGTACGCCAGTGTGCTATGTTGGTCTCTATATCTATCGTGCTTAAATTGAAAATTAGTGCAAGCGCCTTAAACTGAGATGTGACAGGCGCAATCCCTGTGGTTCATGCGTAAAGCGAGACACCGTTCAACGCTGTCAGTACACGGCCGCCGCCGCCGAGAAGATGTACGTTCTTATATTCCCTCCTAGCCCCTTTCCTTCTCGGTCTAACGCGCGTCTTCAGCGACGTGCAGTCTCTACACAACAGACTTCAAATAGTTGAGTCTCAGATTGCACAGATATATGCTGGCGGAATTCGCGTCCCAACGGCGCTCGCCAGTGTCTCCTCGGACAATTTCCCCTTCTCTCACAATGACCGCACTATACTGGCTGTCGGTTGCTCTGGGTCCTCCGTTACAGTCTCCCTTGACGATGTCGCTGCTCTTTGGCTCGAGTATATCGACCTTCCACGATCATGTCCAGCTGAGGTGAACACCTCGTGCACACCCGCATATTCATCGTCTACTACACCTATGAAGCTCGAGCCTCACTCCTCTGGGTTGGCCGTGCACGACGAGCCACCCTTCACCGCTGCGATCCCACCATTTACTATATATTTTCCGACATCGACATCTCAAACCGCTGTTACCCCGCCTCTAGTTGCCTTGTTGCCCTCTGCCTTCAATACACGGTCGCGCATCACCACGGCCCTCGAAGAGATCATGAAAATGCATCCGTGCTTCAATATTAAACAATTCCGTAATCGGGCCGAGAGCATGGTTACCTGGGCTAAGGATGAGGATGGACGAGGCTCTGCTGGGGCAGGCGCAAGTGGCTCAAACGCAAAAGCTGATCTTGCGAGGTCCATCTTTTTCCCGACATCTTGTCCTCCTTCCGTTGCCCCGGTACAGCGGCCGACACCCACTCTATCGTTCTTTTCTTCTGTCGCAGCTGCATATGCCCTAGGCGTATTAGTCTGTAAAGAGAATGAGATAACCGGCGATATTGATGCGCAGAAGGCGAGCACGGGGCCAAAAAATCCTCGATTGGAGGACAGTCGTACTGCTCATCCCCAGAAAGCGGCTGGCTGGGGTAAGTACTCCGCTTCAGGGCTATTTGCCTTGTCAAGGCAAGCCATGGCCGCATTTGAATTGGCGCATACGTACGACCTGGATTCAGTGGTCGCATATCTTTTGCAGATTGTCTATCTGCTTCATGATAGCAGACCACGTGTTGCACACATCATCTATCCTCTGTTAGGAAAGTTGATTCATATCGCCCATATGATGGGCCTTTCCACGGACCCAGACGAGTTTCCCCGCAGGTACAGTCTCTTTGAGGCCGAGCAGCGGAGACGCGTTTGGTGGGATATCTATTATTATGACGTGCAAGTTGTGTTCTTCTCTCACTTTTGCACCTCGCTTAAATATGCCACCGACTTGGCAGGTTCATCTCAGATGCGATGGGCCAAATGCCTTCGATACAGGATGGCACGTACACAACGAAGCTGCCTGCAGATGTAGATGAGGAGCAATTTGGTCCTTCTTCGGCCTCTCTACCTCTTCCCATTCCTCGTCGGGCGGGCGGTGATCCAACAGAAGTTGGCTTTGCTTATTTTATTCAGAAGTGTCGGTTAGTCGTGGAACGTGCCTTTCTATTCTGATCGCTCATGTATTGCCAGCCTTGCGCAGCTTGTCAAGAGCGTCAAAAGGCGATGTCCTCGTGACAATCCCAACGATTCTTCAGAGTCCTCGATTGAGCGCGCTGAACAGTTCGAGTCTGAAGTCAAGACTTGGTTGTTGGAGCTTCCGAAGGCGTTTCGCTTCGACACTAACAACACCGAGGCTACCGCTGTATCCTCCAGAGTGCCTATCTCACCGAATCTTCAGGCCCAGCGTTGCGAACTTGCAATCATCGCAAATCAACTCATACTGAAGGTGTTCCTTCCGTATTTGAAAAATTGCGCTGGGCCTTCTTCCGATGGCCTTCCACGCCGTGTGGTCTCTAGCGTCATCGATGCGGGGCACACTGTCTTCCAGGCCATGCGCGTCCTTCACTCGACTTGGCGACAAACTCAGCCTGCTGCCTTCTTATTTTACTCCGTCGGGCGCACACTGTTCGACACGGCTGTAATGATGGCTTGTGCGGTAATCGCACACCCATCAAGCGCATCATCCACTGTGGCAATCGACGACGTATCCGCAGCCATCGACATCATGCAGGATACACGTATGGGTTCTGGGAGGAAGTCGAAGCACGATGATCGCGAGAACCTGCCAGAAGTAGTGAAGATCATTACGCTATTGAAGACGAAAGCCGAGGCGAAGCGTGCCGGTGATGATATAGTCGCCAGTTCCCCTCCCGCTACTGGCTCGAAGCGAAAGCATGATGAATCTTCCGATTGTGGCAGTTTCGCGGATGATTTTGAGTTACCTTTTGTGGGTCCGGGCGTCAAGGCATCTCATTCACCCTCGGATTCTTCGGTCGAAAACACTCCCAAAGCTTCAACATCTGTCCCAAAAACAAAAGTCAAGCATCAGCGTTCGGTTTCAGCCTTACCTTCAGACTCTAGTCGGGCAACAGAGCTGGCTGATAGGGACGGGGGACAAATCCCTGTCCGTGGGCGTCCACGCACAGAGTCTACTTTACAGCAACGCAACACGTCATCAAAGAAGTACACCACTTCTACCCCAGCGTCCACGCAGTCTCAATCTGGCACTCCTGCCCCTGACCAAACAGGCTTCCATCCAACGCCCGCGGTCACCCGACCTGAATCGCGCCCTCAGATGTGTTCATCGGATTATGATGCATCGATCTATGCAACCCCCTCATCCGGCTATGAATCATCAGCACAACTCCCACCCCAATTTTCCATGCCGCCGTCCATGCCACCACCCCATCCACCTCTTATGCTCGCTAGTCCCAGCTACGCAAGCATGAGTGGGAGCAACAGCTCGTCCCAGTCGAGTCCGGCGTATTCACAAGGACACGTTGCGTCACCACATGCCTTTGGGCAGCCAGGACCAGAGTTGTATAACATTCAGGGCCCCGCCACGCCTTCATATGATTCACCACTGGCCAACCTTGGTATGACCGTAGGTGAACCACAGTCCCATCACAGTTCGGTGCCACCAGAAGAACCCCCATTTATGATGGGTCCAACCGACCCTAACGTGCGGCAAATATCCTTCCCTCCCCAACAGAATGGGGCTATCGGATTGCAGAGTCTTGGATCCTCTTTTGGCCCGAATCCCCCTCATGGCTTATTATCAACTCCGGCATGGCAGCCAGATGATGGTCTTCCCCTCCGACAGAATACCGGAGACGCATGGCAGGATTTTGGAAAATTCCATCATTGAGACCCCCCTAGTGCATCTATATTTCTCGCGCATCCATTTCATTGTGCTCGTGCTTTGCTACTGCTCCCCCTTTGCGTGGGTCCTTCCTTTGCTCGCACATATTTTTCGGTCAGTTATTCCTATTGTGTATATTTAACGTATTTTACTGTGCCGGACGTTGTATCACTATCCTGCGTTGTCCTGTTGTCCCGTTTCATCGAAGATTTTACCATGCCCACCTGTAGCTATGCTCCATGATATATAGATTCGATATTACATGCGTTTTTCTAGGCTCCATTTGGTGGTGGTAATACTAACACAAAAAAACAATCAAGGCAGTGATAAATACGATAGCGAGGGTCCCAGTTAGGTAGGCATACAGCACCTACGCAGCGTCCACACGTTTGATCGTTCGCCTCTCCCGCTCACCGACAACCCTCACCAAGCCTTCGGCTTCCATCGCACTAATGACCTCCTTAAACTCACCCGCGTCCACACGAATACTGCTCTGATTCGCGAGCTGCTGTATAGCATCTGCCCAGCGTATACCGCGAGAAGCGGCAGCGGAAGAGGCGCCGAGGAGATTAAGCACCTCCTTTTGCATGTCCTCGCGGAGTTTGCGCTGCTGCTGTCCCGTACCGGTATTAAGCAAACCCATATCGATCTTACCTGTCGTCGGATCGAGGGCCGATGTGCGAATGGCGTCGCGCATCAGACGGTAGGCTTCTTGTACGTCGCGTAGGAGGACGTGTGATGAGAGACGCATGCGGGCGTGTGCTTCGGAGAGACGGATCATTGATTCGAGTTGACGGGTCGTTGCTGTTATACGCTTTTCTTTGTCTGATGGTCCCCCTCCTCCTGATGACGAACGTGGGTCGCCAACGCTGCGGAGTTTGAGGTAGGATTGGACTAGTTCTTGAGAGGCTTCTTCTGTTATTATAGGGTGGATGCGCGAGCGGCCGTAGTCGATATATGCGGATAGTTGATCCAGCGGCTAGACCCATTTTTTTAGGTTTAATTTATTCTTTTCTTGGTTGACAGCGAGCGGGGAAGGGAAGGCACGTACTAGGATGTCCTCGCCACCGGTTTCGGGGTTATCTTCGATGTAGAGCTTGACAAGGTGCTGGGCCAGTTTGCGGTCGAGTGTCTCGTTCACTTCGTCGAGGACGAGGTAGAGAAGGTCGAAGCGGGAGATGAGCGTCGGTGGGAGATCGATGTTGCGCGTGACGGGCAAGTTGACGTCGTATTTTGATCCGACAGGATTGGCGGCGGCTAGGACGGACGTGCGAGCGTTGAGGGTTGTTATGATGCCTGCTTTGGCTATCGAGACAGTTTGTTGTTCCTTGCAGGGATAGTTAGTTAGTTAATTGGGCAAAGGTCGTCTCGTTCTTACCATAACTTCGTGTAATACACTGCGTGTTGCGTCTGACATCTTGTCAAACTCGTCAATACAACATACACCGCCATCACTCAGAACGAGAGCACCACTGCAAACGAGGTAAGCATCAGAGCCGGTGAACAAATGGACACTTATACCTCTCAAGTACAAGCTGTTTGGAATCAGGATCTCGTGTAACATATGCCGTCAGACCAACAGCAGAAGATCCCTTTCCGGAAGTGTAAACACCTCTAGGAGCAAGTTTATGTACATACTGTCGTGATAAGAATTAGCACGACCAGGAGTGGATGGCTAGAATGAGGTCACTTACCTGCAATATTTGGGACTTACTAGTACCCGGGTCGCCCACGAGCAGCACATTAATATCACCACGGTAGCGGGGACCTCCGCCTCCTCCGCCTCTCGTAATGTTCTTATTAGTTCCACCAAAAAGCTGGAGCAAAATGCCCTTCTTGACATCATCCATAGCCCACACGCTCGGGGCCAACGAGCGCGACAAAAGGGCATAGATATCCGGGTGCGAGCTGAGTTCCTTGACCTTCTGTTCCATCTCGGCCTTGCGCACGATCTGTCCCTCCTCCTCATCCTGCTCCTCCTCACCCACGCCGCCCCCGACGCCCGGCACGCGATCTCTGCCAGCCGGCCGAGTCGATTTGTCGAAGCCGAGTCTGGCGTCTTGGCCGAGCCGGATGTGCACCACGTCCAGGAAGGTCTTGAAGAGGCTTTTGATCGTCCGCCGTCGTGAATTGACGCGCACGGGCACACTGCGGAATATACCCGTCACGACGAGACGGTCGCCTGGCTTGCTCACATCTACCAGCTCGTCGTATGCGCTTAGCGAGACCGTGTGTGGCGTCTGTCCGTCTGGAACTGCATCGGGCGTCTCCTGTAACCGGATGACTTGGCGGTCTGCAAACTCGCAGCGGTTGTGGACCAGCGACATCGTGCCGACCGACGCACAGACGTCGCGTGGACATGCTGCCGGCTCGTCAATCTTGCCGCGGTCGATTTCGACCTGTACGGTATGGTTACAGATAAGGCAGCGGAAGAAGGCGACCTTCATATCGGGAATGACGGGAGTCGCCCGGATGACAAGACCCTTGATACAAACGAGTTTGTCCGTGTCTAGAAATATAAGAAAAATTCAATCCTGAGCAAAATCGTGTCGGGATGATGATGACGACAATAACGTACCTTGCGGGTTCAGGCTGCGCATGTTGACGGCAGGCAAGCCAAATGGTCGAACTTTGTACACCTTGCTCATAATATCCGCGATTTCCTCTTCGCCCTCTTGACCCACCATACCTTCCACGCCCTCAGCCTGATCTTCTTCCGCAAGCTCAAGCATAATATCTTTCAGCACCTGGTCCATCGCCGGGATGACCTCCTGCGGATACTTGATGAGTTGACCATACAATTTGCGACTCGGCGGAAATGCGCGCAGATTCTCGCAATCCAAATTGAGATTTGCCTCGCCTGTCACGCGCATCCTCCTCAAATAGCCCTCGTACAGTAGCACTTCGACCGCTGCGGGCGAAGATGCAGCTTTGGTGGGCAAGCCGAGCGAGCGGTCGTGCGCGACGCGATATTTGGGCTTGAAGCTCTTGATGAACTCCCTGAATGCTTTCATCGTGTCGGCTAGGTTGACCGTCGTGCCCCATATAGCACGGATCTCATCGGGCTCGTCCTCAGTAGCCTGCACAGGAGCTGACAAGGGTGGTATAGAAGATGCGGGGAGTGAGAGCCCATCCACATCCGAGGAAAGGTTGGTGTTATTATTGGAGCGTGAACGGCCTGTAGGGCGTGAACGCGTCGGTGTGAGACTCAGAGACGAGTGAATATCTCCACGTCTATTTTTGGGAGTGGAGAGTTTGGCAGGACTCCTGCGATAGGGAGTTTTGTAAAGTCAGACGCGTACAATGGGTCGAGATGCTGAAGGAAGCTGGAGGAACTTACGAGGGAAAGTCGAGAGGCTCAGAGTCTAGATTTGAACCGGCCCGGCTCGATCCTTCTCTACCCCCAGAGATCCTATACGCATTTTTAGCAGGCGATGATGAAAGGAATCGTGCAGGGCTGCTGGATGAACCGGCTGACACGCGGTAGTCAATACAACCGTCCAAAAAAACGGGGCCAAAATGTATGTACTCACGCGCAAATAAAGGCCCCCCACTTCTTCTCGGGGTGCTATTCATCCCGACTGCACGACGTGCGACGAGGCCGCGTAATGGTGTGCCCGCTTGTGTTGAGGGTGTTCCTGCGAGGAAGAGAGGATCCGCAGGAGGGGCCTGGCTCATCGACTGACCACCATGTGGCGTGGGTGTCTGCGGAAGTTCATCATCAAGAGCCATCGCAACATCATCAGAAGAAGGGATCGGGAGTGGTGATGAAGACATGGTGTACAACGTGGTGGTCAAGACCAAAGTAAAGAGATGAGAGATGAAATTAGCGCGTCCCAACGCGCTCGTCACATTGTGACACGACGCGTCTACCCAGAGAAAACTGCTCCTATACGTTCATTGCCTTCTTTTTCTCTAGCACCTCCTCCTCAGTCACTGCTCTACCTTGCGTCTGTCCCTCTACTTCCTTCCCCAGCTCTCGGACCCGCTCCTCATTCCGCCCAATTAGCGAAACAAACACGCCCTTCATGAAGAACGGATACGAGCCCACGCGGACACCCTCCCCCTTTACGCGTTCCTGCAGTTTCGCGAGGTACGGCGCGATTGAGGACTCCGGGAGACTGTGGAACGCGGTTGTCAGCAAAATATACGCTAGGATGCACGATGTACCCGACACTGACGGGGTGAAGATCTGATGTCGGAAGGGCCTCTCCGATGGGGGAGGTAGCGGCAAGAATGCCTTCAATCCATCGAGCATCTTCTGGAACAAACACGGTATTCCCGGAAACACGCAGAGCTTCCCGTGTAGTCGCACGACCGGCTAATTAAATGGACCTTGTCAAAAAGGTCGAAAAGACAGGAAGACAGACAGACAGACAGACAGAGGACGACTTACAACCCAGATGTCCCTTGCAACGAAAAATAACTCTGCATTGGCCGGGAAGAGTGCCATCCTCTCCCGCGCACGTTTCTGCTCCTCATTCTGGGTGTACACCCACGATCGGTGTTTAATCAATTCGGCCATACGCCGGAGAGTCTCCGCATGATGTACAAGCGGCTGATCGAAAGCCTTTGCCAGAGACGCATACGTGATGTCTGTGGAGGACATACGAGAAAGTAGCCAGGTCAGCGAAAGTACTGAAAAATGGGGACACCAAGATCTATCGGTCTACGTACGTACCATCATGTGTGGGTCCTATCCCACCACTGGTAATCACGAAATCGTACTTCTGGACCATACGTCTGCTCGCCTCAATTCTTCAACATGGGCAAAACACTGCCTCGTCAGCGCATTCCCATAACAAAAAGAAAACTGCAGACTTGGACGTACATCTCGCCTTCTTGGTCGGGTATCACCTCAATTCGTTTCCTGTAAAGATAATTTATGTAAGAAGATCAAATAGATACCTCCCCAGGAACAAAAAAGGGGAATTGCATATGCTGCCACCTACAGTTCAATTCCATTCTCAAAGCAATAGCGTGCAAAGTAGTTGGAGTTACGGTCAAGAGTCTTCCCGTTCAGAATTTCGTCTCTTTAGGAGGAGGGGCGGGGGTTATTCAGCGAGTTTCGTGAATAAGGACCACCCTCGACAAACAACGCACCCGATAACGAGCGCTGCTGCCGTCTTGATCCACCTCCCTTCACCCAATGGATTTGGCGGAACGGGTGACAACTCGAAGCGCATATCGGATGCGGGAGGGCTGAATACGGCTGCACGAGCGCCGACTCGGACGCCGGATGAATTGGTCATGGGTCTAAGGAGACATGGGGATCCTCGGGGAAACAAGAAGAATTTATTAACGGCATGAGTGGGTCGTCGCAGGCGGACCGACATGAGTGCCACCAGCTGACAGGCAACACAAGACCACCACGATAAGAGGTCGAAAAGTTTCTCACGATCCCCTCTCTCACCAAAAACGATCTATAGACTGTACAGGTATTTGTTCAACATACAACCAACTTAGTCCAACTCTCTGGCATAGCTGTAAATAACTTATGAAAACAGAAAAATCCCGTTACTTTGGTCCATCTGTCATCCCAAGCAAAGATCCGGGTGTTTGGACACGCATGTCATCAACTCCTATAAACCGAGTACCGCCACCAATACCAGGTGCACCTGGAGTTGGAGCGAGCAGATCACTGACACTTGCACCGTGTCTTCCAGCTTTTGGGGAGCTAGACGTCTTGATCCTCAGCAGGAGCGATGCAACCGATTCATCCTCTGGCGTCCACGATGGGGAAGGCTGTGAGGATGCTGAGATATTCTTGGCTGCCATACTCGCTACAGGGAGTTCAAGACGGAGCGATGGCGGTACTTGGGGGCTTGCAATTGGCCCGATGACAACGGACGAAGGTGGTGTCGGAAGCTGGACGGGATTGACCAATGGGGTGCGCGACTCTGGAAGGCCTTGCTCGGCGATGGATGGGGGAAGCCAAGATGAAATGGGTGGAAGACGAGTGCTCGGTGCGGAGGGGACGGGGGGGAAAATGGATTGTGTAGGGGTGAGACGCTTCATGGGCCTGTCCGGGACAATATCCAGAGAGGAGTTGGAATCATACTCATCACTTGGCGGCATCGCCTCATGCTTGCGTTTCGGCTTATGGACCGGGAATGTGTTCACGTTCGAACATCGTGCGCAACCACGAGACTCGAGCACATTGACCTTCTCCTGTAGTTCCTGGACGTACAGGACGGCCTTCTCGAGGATCTCCAGCTTGAACTCTTTTTCTTGCTTCTGCTTGCTCTTACCGGGTTTTTTCGTGTTCCCGGATCCAAACTCGTCCTCCTCCTCCTCCTCCTCCTCTTCCAAGCTCTCATCAGCGGGGGCAGATAGCTTCCGCCCGGCATCGGCAGGTACAAGGTTTTGCAGGGTGGAGAGGGCATCGTTGATTTTGGTGCGCCTGGCCTTCTCGATACGGGAATGATTTTGGCGGCGCATAGATTCGCGCGCAGCACGCGATAGAGTGCTGGGCTTGCGTCCACGACGTTTCGGTTCGGGTACTTCACGAGTGAGGTCGTCATCACCGGGGGTACCGGTAGCATCTGTGGTGAGAGGGGAGATGGCGGAGGCGAGTGAAGGAAAGGAAGGTAAGGGTCGATCTGTGCCTGATAATGTGGTTCCGGTCGTACTTGGTCGTTTTACCCGACGTGGGGGGTTACAGCTCGCGGTGTAGGGAAGGAGCTCTTTTCGAGAAGGGTCCATTATGCAGAAGGTATGAAGGGATGGTGGGGGGGAAGGGTGGGGGACGGAAGGAGGGTGAGAGAGGGGTGACCCTGAAGAGGGACGGATGTCAAGCTAATGACGCGCATACAGCTCTGATTTGTGCTCGCGTGCACTGTTAAACGTGCGTACCGTGGCAGACGACCCAAATGGCGGCCTCTGATTGGCCAGTCTTGGCAACGCTCACACACGTGCGACCCTTTTGGTCAACCCGGTGAAACATGTCGTTAACCCTGTCGCGTGATTCATCTTTCACTCAGATCAGAGGTTCTATCCTTTTTAACGCGCTTTGGCAGGTTTTTCTCGAAAATCTCGCCATAACGAACGTTGCACGCCCCTCTCCACTCCACGTATACAGCCCCTCTTTTTTCGTTCATACACGTGCATGGCTACTGTATTATATTCCAGACCCGCGTCATCTCACCATCGATCTTTCTCCAAGGTCCGTCGGGGCCCCGACCATATGATAATATTGTTCTCCAGATCAGGATAAAGGTCGAGGATGGTTCCCAGGTGATCCGGTCTGGTGATGATAATACCACCCGTGACCTCTGCTTCCCCCGTCGACTACTGTAGCTTCATTCAATGCCCTTTCTCTCGTCAAGCACAGTTCGCTGGCGCTGGGTTTCCTCGACCTCTCCTTGATGTCTTGTTAGCGCCGATAAGGACCATTTCTTTCACTCAGTGTCCAGTGCGGACATCTCCAGGATTCAGAACCTGTGAACTGCACTGGTCATTTCCCTGTTACATGCTCAGTCGGGTGCCCACACAGACGCTATATACCCATTAAATGCTTCACCATACATGTACGGAGACACGGCTTGCGATGCCTTTTCTGCTTTTTTGTCTGGAGCAGCTTAAATGAATGGCCCTCTATGTTTCCCCATATGGATTTGCACAAAAAGTTACAAGGTTTGGCGAATTCACGAAATGCGACCCCCGGTGTAAAACTCGTTTCACTTTTGGTGTCTTATCCACGTCATTGCCACTGGTTCCCAAGCTACTACCGCAGTTCATTCCTTATCTAAACAGCCCGTGTGTACCGCCTCGGCATCAATATCCAATACAGCGAGACTTTGCATACGAACTTGCGCCCTCACCGATCATTTTTCAAGGGCCCAGACCAGTCACAGAGGTCTGGAGCGCCCTTCGGAGCCCCAACTTGACAGTCCAATACATGCCATTGGGTACGATCCAAAGATTCTATCTCCATTTGCCAACTCCTCACGATCTTCACTAGCCTTTCTCAATACATGTTGCAGGGGTCCATCCGTACTTAGCAATTAAGGTTCAAGGGAATATACTTCATTGCCGGAGGTGTTATCGCAGTTGTGGGTGAAAGTCGTGTGTGGAGCTTGCGTCTATTCTGTGGTGCAAGTGGGTAACTATCGCATGTTAATAAGACACTTAATTATACTGTAAGATACCTTGTGTAACGATAAAGCTGTGGTCTACTCTGCGGCACCAAAAGAAGACACGTGTTATGCGTAGTGGGTGCGGCACTGGAGCTTGAAAAGAGAGCACAAGTTGAATTTCCCGGCGCCCTCAAAATGAAATACTGATATGATACCCAAAACACATGACCAGACAACTAGGAGTACCTCGAGAAGGGGCAAGATGAGTAAACATTGATTAACCAAAGGTGTCCACAACCACGCGGAGTAGGGGTCGACCATGTATCATAGCAAGCACAACATCATAGATACGATACATTCTCATCGGCCTAGCCAACTTGATGATGCTTTTGTTTCGTCGTCTTGCCGGCCAGCTTGCGTTGAGATTATTGCTTCCCGCGCCAGCTTACGCAGCTTCGGCAAGTGTTCTGGCGGGCGTGTTTTCGACGGCGATAAAGTGCCCAACGTTGGTTCTGCCTCGAGACGTGCGGCCGACTAAGACGATAGAAGAAGGTTGGGCCCTATGGGCTTGGGATAGCGTGGCGCGGGTTAAGGAACTCACCAGTTCGACTCCATACCAAGCACGGACGGTAATACCTGTTGGAGGCGGGGGTGGGGCATTTTTCTCATTGTCGTCTCCTGTCATCTCGATGACCATGAGGAAGAATCTCAGGGCCAACGGGATGTCCCGAGCCGTGAACGCCGTTTCCCCAGCCTGGAGCACATAAAACGGGTTTTGTGGTGTCAGCACCAAGACGTGGGATAGAGATTGTAGAGCCGAGGAATATCTGGACTCGGGTTGTTAATATGTAGAACTGTCTCCGATTGGCGGTGATGAGATGCGCACTGGTGCTGTGAAGTGTATATGTCCGCGAGCTCCAACCATGCCTCCACATCGGTGTAGAATGTGTCGACGAATTTGGACAGCTCCTCCGCTGCACGGTTAATTTCTCCAAGTTTCCTAAGTACAGAGATTTGTCGCTTCCATATCGCCTTCGGTTTTGAAACCACTTTCTCAGTGAGATGGCAGTTGTAGCACAGAGGGAAATAACATACCGCATTTGATGGGTCTGCCTCCAACAACTGTTCGTAGAATCGTAGGGCTGCATTTGAGCCCTCTTTTGCCTCCTTCAAAATTCCCTCGAGGCACTGTACTCGTGGAGACCCTGGGAATTCGGCGGTTAAGCGATGCAAACAACCCTAGGGACGGTCGCATGATAAACGCCAGCCCAGATACTAGAATACTATGGGTTGGGTGACTTACTTCGGCAACATCGATGCGCCCAACATCAATAGCCGCTAACGCCAGAGATTCTAGGAATTGCCGGCCTGGAATGGAGTGATCAGCTGGGCTAGGGGCGCAAGGAATGATTATTAAGAGAGGGAAGTCAACGCTCACTGTCATCGCCGAGCTTGTGCAACGCATTGTTGCGGAAAATAACAACACCGCTTTCGAAGATTTGACGTGACGCTCGCGTATTTTTGGTACTGTAGTTAGATAGTTGTTCAAGGGCGCTGGCGAGGTCCATCGTTGAGGCCACGCCGCTGCCACGCGGTCGTAGGAGGAGGGGAAACGGGACTGGTCGGGCCGAAGAGACTCGGACCCCGCCATGATGTCCGCCAAGGCAGACCCGCCTGGTACGAGGTTAGCGGCGCACCAATCTTACATGTCCATTGCATTCGCAGAGCATTGAAATCATCATTTTGAAGTTTCTTGGATGCTAAGGGATCTCAGCATAACCAGGATGCCATTCGAATCCGCAATCTGCTACTTCTGGCACATGTCGCGGACGGTGCCCAGTGGCCCTCCCCCACGTCCGCACCAGTACGGCAGCCTGTGCGGATCAGCGTTAGTATCCCATACGACCTGCGCGCTGCAGCGGAGGGCGACGACATTTCAAAGTCGATAAATTACGGTTCTTTGTCGAAGCGTGTCCTCGCATCCGTCGAAGATTCCTCAGGCTCCACTTGCATGTTCCGCAGTCTCGAGCATCTCTCAGATCACATCTTCGGTACATGCTTCGGTGCATTCCCAGAGATACAGCATATGACACTTGACATCGTCAAACCCAGAGCACTCCCCTACGCCGACGCCATCCGCGTCCTTTCATCGCGTTCGCGAGACGGATCTCGCTTCGCTCCGGACCGCTTCGTGATTCAGCAGCTTTCCTGCAATGTCGTCGTTGGTCTAAACCAATGCGAAAGAGAAGACAAGCAACTCGCGTGCTTTGATGTGGACATATCCACATCTATGTCCGTGGTCTTCGAGCCAGAGAACGCGTTCGACTTTCGACTGTTGGCGAGGGACATACGCCAGGTATCGCTGCTTGTTGTTGTTGGATGTCATAGTGTTCCATTGGAATACTGACCACTCAGTGACAGGACGTCGAGTCCTCGGAGTTTGTATCCCTTGAATCACTTGCGTCCCTGGTCGCGAAGATCACGCTTCGCCACGCAAATCAGCCAGATGATATAGTCACCGTTCGTGCTGCAAAGCCCAAGGCTTTGGTATTCGCAGATGCCTCCGAGGTTGAAATTGTTCGGACATCTCATGACTACCCAACTCCAACCAAAGTCGAGAAATCTGCCCTTGGACATTCTTCACTTGGGCTTGACCCTCCCACAGGCCTCTCAACACTTCACTTCTCAGCCCAGGACTCGGTGTCCGATCCATCGGGTTCTCCTCCACCGGGACAACACCTAGCCGCCATCGTCCTTGGGTCCAACCTTGGGGACCGCTTTGCAAATATAGAAGCGGCTCTCCGTCTCCTGGATCAACCGGAACTTATTTTAGCACCCAAGGAACAGGGGATATCCACGAGTGTAGCGGTCGTAAACACCAGCTTCTTATATGAAACCGCGCCGATGTACGTTACTGACCAGCCCAGTTTCTTGAATTGCGCTTGTATCGTACGTTCCTTCCAGCTATATGCTGCTAGTTCTCAGTCTCGGCCTATCAGATTAGAACCAACGTGACGGCTGTTATGCTCCTGGAGATCCTTAAAGCTATAGAGCGCACCGTGGGACGAGTACCTTCAATTCGTCACGGTCCGCGAGCAGTTGACCTGGATATTCTGTTCTATGACGACGTGCTCATCGACACCAGACCCGAGCCTCTCAGAGAGAGTCTAGAAAATCTCGAGGAACATCTAGTCATCCCACATCCTCGGATGGCCGAACGAGAATTTGTCTTGCGGCCTTTATACGAGTCAGCATTTGCTTCATTCCTTTTCGAAAGATCAAGTGTTAATTTTCCAGGTAGTATGGTACCAGACTTCGTTCATCCTGTGCTCCTAAAGCCGATTCACGAGCTACTTTCGGACGTACTTAAGGCATCACCCGTGAATTCCCCCGCCATGATCAAAGTCATGCCCTTCCCTACTTATCCCCACACCTCCGACTGCGCACCACCAGTCGCGCACGTTCCAGATATCCCGCACACACTAACCTATTGGAAGTTCCCTCCTGCTAGATCCGCACCCACCGCCAGCAAACAAGTATCCCCTCCCCGTCGAACACGTCTCATGGCAACTCTCAACGTGACTCCAGACTCCTTCTCCGACGGCTCAGATCACACCACACTCTCAGGCGCGCTCAACTACGCAACGTCTTCCATAGCCGCAGGCGCGGACATTATCGACGTCGGCGGATACTCAACGCGACCAGGTGCAGCATACGTCTCCCCCGACGAAGAGAAGAACCGCGTGGTGCCCGCCATCGCAGCCATACGTGCCTCACCTCCTCTCAACAACACGAACACGACGACAGGAAAACAACAGTACACGCCACCACTGATCAGCGTGGACACGTTCCGCCCGGAGGTGGCACGCGCGGCCGTCCTTGCAGGCGCAAATTGCATCAACGACGTACACGCCTTCACGGGCCCGGATTATCCGCCCTCCGAATCATCTGCATTGGCATACTTTGTAGAGATGAAAAAGACCGCACACCTGTCCGCCGTCCCTGTCATTTTGATGCATTCTCGCGGCGACTCGGGTGTGAATAAAGACTACTCTCGCTTTGGTTCAGTCCTGCAAGGCGTGACCGAGGAATTGGGCGAAAAGGTCGAGGCGATTGTGCGCGGCCCTGGAGGCGTGCGGCGCTGGCTCGTCATGATCGATCCTGGGGTCGGTTTTAGTAAAACACTTGAAGGCAATCTCCAAGTGCTACGTGATTCCGCCTCCATCACCGTAGACATACGTTCACAAGATGGTGCATGGAATCCTTTGCGTGGATACCCACTGCTCATTGGTGCATCGCGGAAGTCATTTCTCGGGACCATTCTTTCGCAACCAGATGATGAACGGATATATCAGGGCCGTCAGACAACACCAAAAGAGCGTGGGTGGGCGACAGCGGCTACGGTCGCATGTGCTGTACAACAAGGTGCTGCTGTTGTTCGAGTGCATGATGTTCTCGTACTCGGTGATGTAGTGAGAGTGGCCGATGCAATCTGGAGCTAGCGTGTATCACTAATACATTACTGTCGCCACCGTTATTTCAGTCAAAGATGCGCAGAATAGTCTTAAAGTCTAGTTCATAGAAAATGGGCAGGGGCATGCATAAAAGCAGAGTGACGATGGTAGGATATGCGGATACAGTGACCAAACAATGGTACAAGCGCCCCAAATGCCATCTTTGACACACCAACGGAAGAATCCTCCGATGGAGGCGGAATGGGTTAAGGCGGGAGATGATTGGACTTGTAATTTTACTTCTCGGGGTTCGGATTCCTGTAAAGATAGCACCAGTCAGCGCCACACCACCACTAAACCGAGCATGAAGAGGGAGGGGAGATCAGATAGGAGCGAAAGACGATGATGCATTTTTGTCTACACGATAGTTTCGGTGTGAACTATGCTTGTGATTTGTTGATTCATCAGATGGGAGAAGTCGCTCGAGCCCCAGAGAAACACGCGCGATAATAGACCAGAGGATATACACAGAACAGAATGGACGCACATTCTCCGCTTGCCACCAGGTAGTGTTGTGACATTGACGAATCTGGGAACTCTCGTTCAACTCGAGTAGGAATGCACGGGCGATGACCACGAACCGGCGGTTGTAAAGCATCCGCTTCTTTGCACGACCCTTTGGTGTTTTCTTCTTCTCCTGCTTTTCGACTTTGGGAGTCTGTGACTTGACTTTGCCAGCGCGGGCGAGCGACCCGTGTACTAGATGTTGCCATAACGCGGCGTAAATGATGGACACATGGTAATCTTGCGGACGACTTGACGCACCTTTTCCCATTTTCTTGACGTTGAGCCGTAGTGGACGGACAGCCAATCGACAATTTGGTCAATTCTGTACAGGACTGGCACCAAGGTTCAATCTCCGATCGAGCCAACTGCTCGGCAGGCGATACAACGTGGAATATGGTATTACTGAGTAATTCTGAGAGCAGACTAGTAACATAATGGCTCAGACATCGTACATCACACGTAGTCATGAGTGATGGGTTTCTAATGCACAGAGGTCTCTAAGCGCGATGAGAACTAATGTGACGGAACAGTCAGTGACGACTAACGGATGCGGGCGACACAAAGGCAATGACAACCAAATGAAATATCGTCCGGACTGCGGCTACCTGACACGGCACATCGTTACGAGGCTTCAGCTTCAGCACCCTCGGCTCTCGCGGCACGACGTGCTTTCTTCGCGGCGTTGGCTGCGGCAGCCTTCGCCTTCTTTGCCTCTGCTTTCGCAGCCTACACAAACTATCAGTAAGTTAAGGACATTGTGAACTGTGGAACAAATGGACCTTCTCCACTTCCTCCTTGGCCTTGGCTTCTTCTTCTGCACGTCGTTTCTCGTCCTCGGCCTGGGCTTTCGAAGGCCCTCCGCCAGGACCTGACTTATTCTTGCGCTTCGCTTCACGGGCTTCCTTCTCTTCCTGTTTGATACGTTTAATTCGGGGGTCAGCTGAAAGGGCCACGTCCACGATATTTCTGAGACGAGCAGTATCCTCTTTCTTGCGACGCGCGCGGTCTGCCTTGTTCTTCTTTTCCGTGTATCGCTTGTCGTCACGGCTATACACAATGTTAATGAGCTACGATTTAGCTTGGGAAAGGGCTCCACACTTGTCGCTTCCTTCGTTTACTTCTTTGTCAAGGTATTCAAAGCTGCGCCAACTGTCGAAATTGTACCAGAAGTCATAGAAGGTTTCCACCTTCTCTTTCGAGTCCGAATATTGACCAAGAAGGGGAACAGGCTGTTTGCGACTGAAACGCGCCTCACGTTCAAATACAGGAGCGAACAGTTTGAAGAATGCCGAATTTGGATCCTTTGCCTTCGTGACTTGCTGCAATGTAGGTACGTCGGTGTCTAAAAGGTCGTAATGAGGATCTATGGAATCGAATTGGCGACGTTTTTCTGGGTTGGTGAGGACGTCATTTGCTTTCTGGATACACTTAAAGAAGCCATCATCATTCGAATTGCCGACAGCGCCAGCTTTTTTGTCAGGGTGGTGCCTCAGCACCTTTTTGCGGTCTAGGTCGATCAAATAACGTGAGGGATTGAAACAGGGTTTCGGGGACGTACGTACGGGCGATTTTGATATGTTCTGGAGTAGCTTTGTATCTTAGATGTGACAGCCCAAGGACAGCATAATGATCTTGTTTCTGAAAATACAGGACAGGACGTAGGTATCACAGCAGCAAAGAAGATAACTCGCGACCTACCTTCCATTCCTTAGGGTCCAACAATAGAAGATCTTCAGTCTCTTCCTCATCACCAACACCGAGGTCATCATCTTCGTCTGCTTCTTGCTCTAAATTTCGTCGTCGTTTTTGCGCCTCCTCTACATGTTTATCATGCTCCTCAAAAGAAAGATCGTGCACGACTCTTCGTACATGAGCCAAATATGCAGGACCAACAGGAATGAGTTTGCGCTCGACAAATGCTGTGCAGCAGAAGACGAATAAGAAGGCGTATTAGTAGACGTCAAGGTCACTCACGCGAGATGGAATTCCCTTGAGAAGGCTCCTGCTTCCAGTCACTCGGAGGGGGACGAGGGACGACGGGGAGGGTGATAATGTCGCCCATGATCATACAGCCGGGCCTTCTACACGCATTGTCCAGTCGGCGTCATTTTATCTGCCTCGTTCCCAAAAAACATCCCGTGGGAATGGGAATTATTAGTAGGACACGTGATCTGACGCGTCTCGCGTTTTTGCACATTTGGGAATGAATCATACCACAGTTGAAGTTGAATTGATGCTAATTAGGGTCCTCTCGGTCAACGCGACACATTCTGGCAGAACACTGACTAAGTTTCGTACAGAACCAATGTCTGGTACGAGTGGCCACGTCAATCTACCACGTCGACAGTCATCTTCCAGCTCCAAAGTCTTGTCTGCATTGGATACGTGCCTTTTAACGACAAACTTCCGGCCAGATGAGGATGGAGTCATTGACCTCACTACCGATGAGAATGACACATTTTCCGAGCTTGTAGAGGCTCAGCTCAGGCCGATGGGCCGTCGTCCGTCGGGTACGGGTTCGTGAGTCCTCGAAACTACAGCATATGACGTTACAAGTGACGTTAGCCGATAATCGTAGGGTTACTTCGTCTCGCGTGGAGAACCGCCGTTTGAAGAAGACAGAGTCTCTGAAGAAAAATGAAGACATAACGGAGCAAGGCCGGTCGCTTGCCAGTAGAGACATCAAATTCCTGTCCACATTGGCTTCCCACCCTGTGTTTCCTGATTACCAGAGCTCTGGGGTCATAAATAAGCCTCCGTTAGGACAGCAGGAGCCGGCATATCCGCTCTACAGCTATGAGGACCATATTCTGAAGCCTAAAGTATTCTACATTAAAGACGAGATTCGTGCCAATGACCTGGTACCCAGCTTAAATGGGTAAGTCTACAACTCGAAGTTCGACCTATTGCCTCAGATTCACGGGTTATTACAGTGCCGTTGGCCTCGACCTAGAGTGGCCTTATACTTCAAAAAGAATTGGTGGTGTCAAAGTGGGAAAGGTTGCTCTCGTTCAACTTTGCGATGCCGACATCATTCTTCTTATCCATGTCAGCAAAATGAAACGTGTGTACTTCTGACTATTTACAAGAGGAGATTGAGCAGTGCGCTAACCAGGCACACAAGGGTTTCCCGAGAAAGTAAAAGTGCGGACGTTCCCTTCATTAAATCACGATAATTCTCAGCGGTTGTAGGAGCTCATTGAATCATCGAAAATTCCGAAGACCGGTGTAAACATTCGTAGTAAGTGAAACCTACTGTAACGCCATCTAGTTGGCTGAGGACATGCGAATGAATCAAGATGACGGGATGAAGCTCTTTCGCGACTACGGAATCCTCGCGTCTAATCTTGTCGAACTTGGTGCTCTGGCATGCCAAGTCGACGAGAACTTCGCATCCACTTTCAAAAGACCGATTGTATCGCTCGTAAAGGTAGTCTCCTATTTTCTTGGCAAGACACTGGACAAGGGCCCAGTGCGTACGAGCGATTGGAGCAAGGATCTTACGCAAGAGCAGATGAAATGTAAAGTATTCAGGCAACGACAATCTGACGAGGCGACCATCTCATAGACTGTAGATGCCTCGAACGACGTCCACTCCGGGTTGATGGTTTACAAGTTCCTCATGAGAACTTCACGCTCTTCAGCAACACAGCTTACGCCAGAACGCTACACGGCAGACCTGGCGAGGGAACTGGGGGGAAGAGGCAAGAACGATCTTCAAGCGATTCGCCAGACTAGCCACCATAGAAAGGCGAAGACGCCTCTGAGGGGAGGGGAGCCACCTCACCGACAGGCATACACACTCTGGCGCCAGGGCCACGGTCTCTTGGATATCTGCATTAGGATGCGAGATCAGGCAGACCCCCAAAGTGAGGCGGTGGTAATGTGCGTTCTCATCAGCTCGTCCCGAAAACGCTTGTTTGCTAAACTAGGAAGTCACATTAAATGCAGCTCGCATATCCTACGTGCATTGAACGAGGACCCAACACTCCCTTTTTCTCTCATCGACCTAATTTCTCTTGTTAGGCTGGATAGTTCATCCTGGACCTACCACCGGGACACTATTGAACGGTGGGCTCAGGAGGGACGCGGCCTTACGATAGCGGATCATACAAGTCTTGCATCCTTTTGACCTTAACGTACCTAATATACCGATATCGTCTCTCGATCCTAGAGTCCATTTTTGTATCCCATTCCACCCCAGAAGCTAATACCCTGGTACACATCAGAAGTCACCCAGATGATGATCAAGTACCAAATGTAAAGCCTGACTTATGGCCCCCAAGATACTAGCCTGGCTAGATTTCTCTAGCAGATTTTTGTTCAAATATAGGCGCACTAGAACGACAAGCGCCAGTGTCCCAGTAATGCTAGTCGCTCCAGTACATGTTATCTCGCTGATTACCTACCTTACTTGCCGAGCGTCACGCTGCTCGCGCATGGAAAGCGGGCAGTATGCTTGTGAGACCTCAGACTCAAAAATCCACACACCGGCGGGTCAAGTCCCTCCAACGTCGATTCAGATGGAAAATGTTGTGTGCTAGGTGGTGAACTCTGTCGAAGTCATTGTGAATGACATTGGACAGGATGCGGAATTGAGGCGTGCTGTGTGTGGGTGTTTGCGTGACGAGCGAGCAGTGAACAGCCCGGATCACAGTCATTCCAGTCATTCAGAGTGGCCCCGGGGTTAGCACCAGTAAGCAAATCATCTATCTGCGCTTGTGGACCTGCACTGACGGGCCACTTACAAGACGTGCTACGACACGGGTCTCAACTTGACAGCACGTAGTAGCGTAATTTCTGTCAACACGTGTGGAACCCCACGCTCGAAGATCAGCTTTCGACCGCGCGCATGCTCCCATCACAGCTGCTTCCCAATGTCAAGCGGGACTATCGAGTCTGCGAAGAAACAATCGCGATCCAAAGCCAAGGAAAAGCCCCAGGGATTGTAAAATGCTAACGGGACGGAACGCCTCAAAACCGTCGTGCGTAGATTACCCCCGAACCTCCCCGAACAGATATTTTGGCAGTCCATGCAGCCGTGGTGACGGATGACCGTACTTTGGAAGGAGTATTGGCCTGGTAAGGCGAAAAAGAAGTGAGTGCCAGAGAGATTCCTCCTCGGTAGTACTACTTACGGGTGTGATCTGTAATGACCGAATAGGGGAGAACGTGCACTTCTCGTGCGTACATTGCTTTCAAGACAGAGGAACTCGTCGCCAAGTTCAGCCGCGAGTACGATGGGCATATATTCAAAGATAAAGCAGGTGTGTATATGCGCGTTCTTTTATCTATGCTGACTCAGTGAGGCTACTTCTTAACCTCAGGTTGTAGTCGAGTTTGCGCCATATCAGAAGTTACCACTGGAGAAGAGGAAGATCGACAGTAGGAATGCTACAATCGAGCAATGCATGTTGTAATCTCCTTAATGCCTCTCTCGACTAATTACCCAAATCAGACGAGGAGTACAATGCCTTTCTGCAGTCCTTTGAGGCTCCTTCAACCAAGCCTCATGATGCTGATCAGCTCTTGGAGATGCTAGGTTCGCATTGTGCATATATTAACCATCTTATGTATACTTTTATTTACATATACCTCATCACACCTTCATCCTCTTTCAGCAAGGGCAAGTCTGCGCGAGGTGGCAAACATCCGCCTAAGCAATTGCTTACGCCTACGACCCCCAGTCAAGCAGCGGCAGTGCCGTCCAGTCCTCCCAAAGAGACTGCCGTCCAGGCCGCCACGCCTGCATCTCCAGTACCTGCACTCGCTCCAGCGAGTTCAGACAGTTCCGGAAAAAGGCAGTGACCGGTGCTTCGTCTTACCTGCACCTACTATTCTCCAGCGCGAGGCGAAACCTCCGCGTCCATCGCATCAGGCTCCATCATCAACAAATGCTACATCCGGTGCTACCACAGCACGAATACCAATAACAACACGCCCCCCAAGCCGCGGCTCCGGCAGACGAGGAAGAGGAAGAGGTGGGAGCAGAGGAGCACCACCGACTGTCGCGCACGCTGAGTCGTGAAGATGTGTTCCAGCCATGGGGTAATTAGAAATTGCCTCCATTCCTCGGCCGAGGGAGATCCTATTATTTCTTTTTGGAGACATCGTTCTTGTCGTTTTTGCCGTCTGTCTTGTGCGAAGTTTTATTTTTGTCTCGGTCGTTCTATCTCTGGCCTGCTATGACCGTGACCCCCGACAATATGTCTCTTCAGGGATGGGTATTTATATCTCAGTACCCTGGTCCACCCTGAGATACATTAATTGAGAAGTTTGGCCATTTGTATTGTACAATTGGTAGTACTGTATGACGGCCTCGCAATCGGAACATGTATTTTCCCTTTTTGGTCCACCTCACCTCAGCATTTTTGCTGTTCAATGAAAGCGCTCGACGCTGGTGTCGTTCCTCCTTCAACAAAACATCACATTGACAGCTCAAGGCAACCAGTTCCCCCGAACGCCGAATCCCCATCAACAACCTCTCAGCTGTATGTCAGGGGTGTCCATTCGCTATACTCATCACTCATCACAAAGTGTCATGATTTAGACCCGCTCGAAACCGTCCCCGTTATCAAGTCTCCCTCCAGCACCGTCCTTGCCTCTCCGTCATTTCTTAGCCTCTCTGGACCATTGGTCCCAATATATTCGGACTTCGGAGGTTCGCTGATGGCAAACAATCATTCACATCGGCACAATCCAGGCACGTCTCTTGCTGTGCATCATCTCCCAATGAGTCCTGGCTAATTCGATGTGATGTAGGTCAGATTGAAGTGCTCCCTGATGTCATCCTCCTGGAAATATTTGATTTCTGCGTGGTCGGATATCCAGATTTTCAGAGATCTGGAGATAAATTTAGCATTCTAATGGGTAATAGTGAAATTTCCAAACATGCAGTGGAATGGTGGCAACCGCTGGTCCATGTGTGTCGACGGTGGAGAAGCCTTGTTTTTGGCTCACCACGTCGCCTGAACCTGCGACTTTATTATGCGCTCGGATCAGTTACAGGGAAGACCCTGGATGTCTGGCCTGCCTTACCTCTCCTCATCATGAGCGATAATATCTCCGGCAAGCCAGAGGTTATGGATGACCTCACTTCCGCACTCGAGCACAGCAATCATATATGCCAAATCAACCTCGATTTCCGCACTCTTACAACTTCGCAAATTGAAAAAGGTTGGACAGCGATGCAAGTGCCATTCCCAGAGCTGACAGTTCTGACACTCGATTCGCGGCGGTGGCCGAGTGAAGCAGTGCCAGTTGTACCTGATTCCTTCTTGGGTGGATCAGCCCCACGTCTGCGGCACCTCACCTTCTTCCACATTCCATTTCCGGGACTGCGAAACCCACTTTTATCTGCCACTCACCTCGTCGAACTTCACCTCTGGGATATTCCTCATTCCGGGTACATTTCACCCGAGGAGATGGTCACTTGCCTCTCCGTGTTGACTAGCCTCGAAAGACTTTCCCTTGGCTTCGAATCCCCTCAATCTTTTCCTGATCAAGATAGCCGACCTTATGCTCATCCTCTGCCAACTTGCTCCGTTCTCCCCACAGTCATGGCCCTTCAGTTCAAAGGTGTTAACGAATACTTGGAGGACCTTCTGGCCCGGATCGATGCCCCTAGACTCTACCGGTTGTGGATAACATTCTTCAATGATATTGACTTCGACACGCCACAGCTCGTCCAATTCATCGGTCGCACACTAACATTTACACCACCCAATGAAGCAAGTGTGACCTTTCATAGTAGCAATGTTTGGTTCAAACTTCGATCACGGTCATCTGACCTCGAAAGGGTCCAAGTAGATGTCTCAATCTCATGCAGAGAGCCGAATTGGCAACTCTCGGCCCTGGCACAGATCTGTACCTCGTTTTCATCTCTCCTTTCCGCGGCGGGGAGCCTTTACATCTATGAGGGTTTACGTCCAGAACCCAATTGGGAAGATGATATCGAGAACACCGAATGGTTGGAATTTCTATCTCCATTTACTGCTGTGAAGAATCTCTACCTATTCAAAGAATTTGGGCCACGTATCGCGCCCGCTCTGCAAGAGCTCACTGAGGGTCGAATGACAGCAGTGCTGCCCACCCTTCAGAATATTTTCTTGGAGGGGTTCCGGCCATGGGAACCTGTCGAGGAAGGTATCGGGCACTTCATTTCTGGCAGACAACTCACCAATCACCCTATTGCCATCTCTTCCTGGACAAGAGACCCAAGGGTCAGGTCATTGGAACTCAATAATTGACTTCTCTGTGCTTTCGATGTTCTGTCCCATTAACATTCTGTGTGGTCGTCGGTACTATGTTCCTTTGCTCTTACTCTTTGGCTCCTGAGACACCAGTACGCTATTTTGTTGATCATCGCCCATAATTGATATCCTTGTATGTTTACATGCTGTCGAGAGGGCAGGGACGCCGACTGTATCGCATGTGTCCCACATGTATAAACTATCTAACAAGCGCAGCACGTATGTCAAGTGCAGAGGGGTGTTAAGAGTTTCTTCGCTGAGTCTGGGGGCTTGTCGCAAAGTATGTAATACCAGAACGGGAATGAAAGGCGATATTTGCAATTTGCCACACTCCAAGGCAGATTTTGGTCCTGATCTTGAACTGTCTTGTATCCAGTGCGGTTCTTACCCTCTAACTCGACCCCACTTTTAGTACGGACTAGACGGTTAGGTATGTTATCAGGTTTTCATTCTTCTCAATGGGCGTCTCTGTCGAGGTTGGTTCGAAACTTGAGGCCTTTTTGCTCATCTGGCACCCTCACGTTGAAGAGGCTGATAAGCAGGAGAAGACAAGGGCACGGCGACATGCAGGTTTGAAAAGCAAGGGTGAGCTCAAAAGGGGACTCTCAGGTGTTGTAGAGTGTCCGGTGCTCCTTGATCTCCACCCCGACTACATTGATGCGTAATCGACGCTACGACATCACAGCGAGCTGTCGTAGATATAAAAAAATTCTGGGACAGTAGTTTTCAGGTAGAGATGAGCTGATGGAAATAAACTGAAATCTGGGGTTAGGATATTCGTGCGAGACATAAATTGCATCCCAAATACTGGTATCAGCAACATGATAGTACAGGGAAGAACAGAATAATCGCACTAATAATGGGGGTATGCCCAGCACAGGCATTCTTCCCATGTATGCCAACGCAAAAGCATGTGTTTTCCATGAAGGACGATGAAACTGAGCAGCGCGGCCTTCAGGAGCCCTTACCAGCCTTTGAAGGAGCTTCTCAGTAAAGCCATCTAATTGTGTCTGCATGCCATTGAGGCAACCTTCGATCAAAGTGAGTCGCTGCTCTGTCGTGGAGGCTTTTTCATCTGGCCTTCTGCGATGATGCTCCTCCACGATTATATTTCCGGCTCGTAGGATTCTAACTTACTCCTCCTAAACCGCCCATGCGCGTGAACAGCAGAGCCAGAACTGGAGGTGTTGGTATAGGCGGCGGAGGAGACGCTCATCACGCTCGGAATAAATACTATGGATGCGTCGGGTCCTACCACTGCGAGCGTGAGCGTGTACTGTGATCATGATATGACAATTTGCGTCGGCACTATGACGATCGAGAGGATGTTATAGTAGGGGAGGGGGAGAAGTGAAACGTGCTCGCTCACCCTGAATCCCGGCACAACACAGAAGCGCGGCATCGGACCTGGAACATCCTCTTCCGTATCATACTGTGTGTGGACAGCATCTTGCGCTTGCAAACCTTGGCAATTGAATGAAGCGAGGGTTTACCATGCTTGAAAACACAAAAGAGGGTAGATCATTGACGAACGGTGACCGGGTGAGGATGTCATAATTGAACTTGGTCATTTATGTTCGAGTACAGGCCCGGGGCCTCGGTACAAATTGAAAGGGTAAAGTGAAGATGGATGGATGGACGAAGGAAGGGGGCAGGGGTGTGCGAGATAGGACCACCTCGACGCTGCAGGCCGCACTCAATGCAAAGTGGAGTACTCAGTCGCGTGGGTGGCTGCCAAGGAAAGGCGTGTGGTGAACATGGTGGGATAGTAATTTTCAGTGCTTTGACCGAGACGTTAGAGAATGGTGAGTGCGGGTAGGCGAGAAAACATGATCCGATATAAAAAGTGCTCGACGCTACGATAGAGAGCGTCGTCAATGAGCGTAGTCTCGCACTGCAGGATAGCAAGCGCACTCACGCCACCACTGCACTTAGTGGCGACAAAATCAAGAATCTCCAACTCGGCTTGGAGGATCATATGGCCCTATTCGGACCCAGCGGAGGGGATGACGACTGGTTTTTTCCTTTGAGGGGAGGGCTTTCACTGAGGCATGTCCCAAGAGTCCAGGATCCTACATAGTTGTTGTACATTTGCTCATGACCCTTGAATCTTCTACCTGTACACCGATCTCCATACACCCTAGTCAGTGGAATTTACAAAGTCAACCGGGAGAGTCATGTCGTTACAGTCACAAATACTTACAGTATGAGCTACTCCATCGCTTTGGGACATCAATCCGACCTCGCGAGTCGAATAGCGAGTGGCAATTGTGGCCCACTGTCTTAGTCTGAGGTCAAAAAGGGTCGCGCCACCGCCACCGACTTCCGAGTGATCTGATTCCGGAGGAACAGCGAGTTCAAAGTCGAACGAACGAACGAATGCAAATAAGATCGCCTTCATCCTGAAAATATTCCCAAGGATAGCTAATCAGTAAATAATTGTTGGAGCACAGTGAGATAAGATAGCAATGGACCCTGTACAATAGCATTCAGTCAATCTATAATCTGACAGCTTGGGTCAGGTGAACATCCTACTGACACCCTGGACCTTGTCGCAACACCGACTCTCGTTTCTTTATCCATAATACACGAGCATTTCTCCTTTCTGTGCACGCGCTCACGTTAATGTCGTAAAATTTGGTGGGAGTGGTCGCGCCTCGGGCGACCATGGGGTATGTTCTCGGGATGGCCGCGGAGGCTCGCCGCTGCATGTCTGGGCACAACCACAGGGTGCCTGACTCGAGTGCGAACCATCCGAGTTTCCACTTCTGGAGAGAATGCTGTTCGCAAAATTGACTCATCACGATGGATGTCGTGTGTGTCTGTTCTGGGACAGTGCAAGCAGTAAGTTGCACATGTTCGATGAGCAGGGGCTTCTCGGGCTCGATGTGTGTTTTACGGGTTGGGCGGTCAGTCACTTTGATCGGTCCCAGGGCCGACAGAATGACATAGGAGGGTAACGGCGACGGATTGGGAGACGATGATGAAAAGCCTCATGCGAACACTTTACATGATATTCAAGCTAGTGCCTAGGTAGAAATGACTCCAAGTCAGACAGGAGACTACTGACAGAGGCAACCACCGTACCTTGCTCAAGACAGCCTCGTAGCCCCAGTAAGTGGTTGGTAGTGGTTCAATGCAGCCGTACAGGTAATCCGTCAGTCATATCCCCATGAGTTCTATGTTTTTCCGGGTCTTCCAGGAAGCGAGCCGTGACGCGTGACGCGCTGGCTGTGGCAACCGAGATTGTCCCACGGTCTTCAATTCATTTGTTGGTTCGCCCTCATTCACTCCCTCCACCCACATCCCCTGAGCGCTCCTCAAGGTGGCCATCCATTAAAAAACATCGACAGCATTCCCTGTCTTACGATCCAAACGATGACGATTCCTCCAAACGACGCTTTCACCCTCACCTCACACTCCGACTCTACCCCCTCACTTCGTTCATCGCGCTCCCGTTCTCTCACCCGCTCTCCATCCCCTAAAATTTCTTTCACGACCTCGCAACATGCCCCCAGTGTCGATACGAAGCGCCGCCCTAGTCGCCGTCAACGTAAATCGAATGGCTTCGTGTCAGACTCTGTCAAGCTCGCAGATGTTGACGAAGCTCTTGAACGTGCCCTCAATAGCAACGGTCATGCCAATGGCATCGCTCCTCGAGATAAGGCAATAGACCCAACCGCACAAGCGAAAAAAATTGATTGGGAGATCCCGCGCAAAGTCCTCCATTCATCAATTGGTATGTCGCGTGACTTCATGACTTTTTCATTGCACTTGGTGGCACGACCTCCTTTCTTCCGGCTGGCTGACAGATCATTTCAGGTTTTGTGACCCTCTATCTATATGCCTCCCACGGTTCGCCAGAACGTGTCGTAGTCGTGCTTTCGAGCGCTATGCTCATCATTGTCCCTGCCGATATCCTCCGGTTAAATTTCCCCCTTTTCGAACATTCCTATGAAAGGGTTGTCGGCTTTCTCATGCGCGAGAGCGAAAAAGTGCGTCATGTTTCCTCCCCTTGTTTAACACGTGTCTGTTCTGAACCGAACATTGTTTGCAGAAGCATACCAATGGTGTTATATGGTACATCCTTGGCGTGCTCTTTGTACTCTCACAATACCCCATAGATGTCGCAATAATATCTATCATGATGTGAGTCAACATCCGTTCAAGTTTCCTATCCCAACTTTGTCTTACTTCACCTCAACAGTCTGTCTTGGGCTGACACAGCCGCTTCAACATTTGGGCGTCTGTGGGGCCGTTATACTCCACCGCTCCCCTCACACGTGCCAATCCTCGGCTTCCCGTTAGCTCCACGCAAGTCTCTCGCCGGTTTTCTCGCCGCATCAATCACCGGTGCTGCGATCGTTTTCTCCTTCTGGAGCTGGCTGGCACCAGCCGTTGGTGGCCTCGAGCCCGCCTGGGATTGGACACGTGGTGTATCCGGTCCGGGTGTTGACAACAGCCCCATGGGGCAGAGCGTGAAGGCCGTGCTTCGCAATTCAGGCTTTTCCGGTTTACCTACCGGTGGTTGGGTGGGTTTGGCTGTCATCAGCATTATTTCTGGTCTCGTGGCTGGCATCGCGGAAGCTCTAGGTGCGTCCTCTTTCCTTCTTTCGCTTCGCAGAGTCCGTCTTACTATAGGCAAATTGGTCCAGATCTTGGTAAACTCGATGATAACTTGACGTTACCGATCCTCTCCGGTGGATGTATCTGGGGACTCCTCAAACTTTTTAGTTGGTTTAGCGCGTGAAAAAATAATTCTTCTTTCTGGCTTGAGGCCTTTTTTTTCTGCTTCATCAGTTACCTTGCCGCGATATAATGTGGTTAGACCTACGTTAAACTCACCTTTTTACGCATCATGTCCGGTACAATTTTTTAACGTTTTCGCACATTACCACAGAACTTATTTGGTTCAATTTCTTTTTTCTCTCCCGTACGCTTTCTCAGGAACTGGATCTCATGTGTATGTATCAGGCCCTGGTCAATCATCACTGGAGCCTCTGCTTCTTTTCTGGATGTGTGTATGTAGAGCCCCAATAATTCCACTAAATGCTTCATCTCCATCAAGGTATCAAGAGGGCAATATATCGCCACCTAGATTCTTCCCTGATAATTGACCCTTTTATTATGATGACATGTGAAAGCACCAGTATGTACAGTAGCATTGATTCGAGATACAAAGCAGTTGCAGAGGAGTCCATCGTGCACGCAGGAAGAAAACACATAGCATATTCGTTCATGCCTTGGCACTGCTGCCTCTCACCCCAAGTAGACCCCCACCAACCGCGGAGGAAGCCGGTCTGTTCGCTGAGATCCCGCCAGTAACGGCGGGGGCAGAAGCAGTGGTGCTGCCGTTGCCGTTGCCACTACCATTGCTGACCATTGCTTTGCGCCAGCCACCCGCTGAAGATAAATGCGAGCTCCAGAACGAGTCATAAGTGAGCATGGTCGCACTTTGCGCGCCCATGCCCACAGTCGACGTGACGGGTCCTGGTGCGGTAGGAATGTCAAATGTCTTTGATGATGGGCGAAATGGCGAGGGTGAGGCGGACGAGAGTGAATGCGTAGATGCGGGTGGGGGTGGGTGATTTTGCGGCGGTGCTAGGTTAGTAGCAGGAGCGGGTGAATGTATTCGCTTGGATGGGGATGGAGGAGCGGGTGCGAGTGCTGCAGGTGCGGGTGCGGGTGCGGGTGCAGGTGTAGGTGTAGGTGAAGGAGAAGAGGGATGTGTCTGGACGAGGGTTGAAATGGTAGCCTGGGTGGTCGGAGGGAGGGTCATGAGAGAAGCTGACATGTCAGATGGCTGCACTACTGCCGGATACTGGGGTGATGTGAACTGAGACATAGGAAGAGAACGGGCGGGAGGTACGGGCGCAGACGAGGAAGGAGGCGGAGCGAAAGGGGAGGGCTGGTAGGTGAGCGTTTGAGTGGTGAATGGTGAGGGTGGTACGGTAGAGACGAAAGAGGATGGCGCTGTGATGGAAGAGCTAGAACCGGAGAGCGAGGCTGTCACGAAGGGAGAAAGGGATGAAAAGTCCATCGTTGACTCGCGCGATAGCTGCTGCGTAGAGGTATAGTTTTGGGTAAATGCGGAGAGAACGGAAGGGGAAAGTGTCACTGATCTCGCAAATTCTGATGCTTGCGTCTGTGACGGTGTCTCGCCAGGTGTCGATGCGCCCTTTGTCGGGCGTGAAGGGGTCTTTACAGGCGTAGATGATGGAGAGGGTAAGGTATCGTGCGGAGATGCGGCGACAGTAGGTGGCGAAGCAGTACCCGGAGATACGGGAGGCGCAGCCTGACTCATTACAGAAACCGACTTTCCATCTTTCATGGGACCCGATGTGGCTTTCGAGGATGGGCTACTAGCGGTCGACGTTGATGCAGTCGCACCTAGCATAGATGTGCGAGTAGATGTTGGCGGCCTTGACGCTTTCGATTTTCCCTTGAGCGTAGTATGATGGAAATACAAGTTCTCGACCTCATTAAGGGATTGCCGTTGCTAAGCATGTGGGATAACGAATAAGCGTGGCTTTGATGCAACTCGATACTGGCAAAACGCACCCATCCGTGTTCTACTTTAAGGCGTGCATACTGTAGCCGTATCTGAAGTTGCTTCGAGAGCTATGACCGAGGCGGATGATGAAATAAGCACGATATCAAAGAGTGCCTTTCAGAGAAAACGTATATGAATTGACCGTAATATGCTCACGGTCACGACCTTTGACTTTTCCAAAGTTAGCCTCTGTCGCTTTGCTTCATGATCGGCAGCAATTGAGGGGGTAGCGACCATTATCGAGGCCCGTCGTCGGAATGGGGACAGGGGAGAAGAAAAGAGGGCAGCAGAGACGGGGAAATCGGCCGAGCTTTCTGTGCCACGCGCGTGAACATTTTGACGTGTTCACATCACGTGATATCATTCTTCCTTCAGATGCCCGCCAATCATTTGGTTCCGAGTCATGGTCACACAACCTCGAGGAAAAGAAATCCAGAAAGCAATGATATTTTCATGACTAATGAAAGAGGCTGACAAGAAAATATTATGTGTAAGCATCTGTGTCGAATGAATAACCCCTGAGACCTAAGTGATTGCCACGAGAACAAGACTCACAAGCATTACAAAAGTCGACAACAACCGACGGACAGGACATGATCGCACATACCACGACACACATCCAAACAAGAAACCTCCGCTCAACTTCCACAAGGGGACTCTCAACCGATGAGGAATGAGTACGCTAGCGTAGTTCCTCACTGAGCTTCCACTTCCTCACCAGCAGCTGCCCGCTCATCATCCTCTAGCCAGCTATCCTCGACAGTCGCCCGCACCCGCCGCACATACTCCTTCATGTTCTCACGATAAAGTTGTGCTGCCTCCGCGTTTGCAGGGCTGTTTGGGTTTGGATCATGCAGAAGGCTTTGAATGGATGTGAGGATCGCCGCGACATCGTAGGTCGGTGACCATCGATTCTGGAGGATGTCAAGGCAAAGCTCTCCATTTGCGTATACGTTCGGATGGAACATTCGCGAGAGAAACTTTACTGTCGGCGGCTTGTTCGGGTAAGATTCTTCGAATGTCAACAGGAGTTTGAAAGTGCCGTCTTCGAATGGTGTATCCGCTGCACAGGAAGCAACATAAGAGGGCTGAACCAACGCGATTCTCGGTAGGACATACCAGGGCCAAATATGACAGCATTCCATAACATGATGTTATCGGGACATGGGCTGCCAGAGATCCCACCTGGCGGGTCGCTCGAAAGTCGCTTGAAATCACGGATGAGACGTCTCCTGCAATTAGTTGACTATAATCAAACTAGACGTGAGCAGCAAATCCATGGACGGGACAGGCAGAACGAACTGACCATGACAGTGGTTACGGGTGAAGATGGTCTCTGGGCACCAGCGGCTGCGGCTTTTCTGCCCGCTTGTCCTCCACCAAGGATTGGTCAGCCGATGCGCACGTGATCTTAAACTTGACTAGACAATTTTTTTTGTTTCACATGAACGTGAACATGAGACAGCAACCTTGCGTCTCTCGGGTTCCTTCGATGAAAGTTTTCATGCAAGGAAATTGAATGCTACAACTGTAGTTGCCCACACTTAATGAAAGAGGTCGTCGAGCTCCGATCTTATCTAATCGGATTGTTCACACGACACACGACCTGCTTACCTCCATCCCCCCTCCTATGCACAGTCGAGTCACGCATTTGGGCACCTCTCTAAGGAAACGGGCGAGTGCCACCGAATCACCACTATATCGTCCTCTGCGGACATTCGCCACGAGTCGAATACATCGCGCGACTCATTATGACACGTTGTCCATCCCAAGGAACGCAAGCAGGGGTCAGATCAAGGTCAGCACTCCACCAACTCAGTCGAACCTCCTTCGTGCCTCATGCACCCCCTAGTCTGCCTATTATAAGGTACGCACCCATAAATATAGGGCACCTCTTATCCTCTCTGTCGCAATGAATGAGTTATGTGAAATACACCACCTATGTTTTCTTTTTCGCCCTGCAGTTGAGCAAGCAGTTTCACCCGGACTTGAACAAAGAGTTTCAAGCGAGGGAAAAGTTCCACGCATTCAGTGAAGCATACGCAGTCCTCGGGGACGACAGACAGCGGTGTGTCTTCATTTCCCCCTCTTTCCCCCTTTCACTGAACAAAAAGACACATGTGGACGGGCAGACGGTCATACGACCGTTCTCTCGCCGCGTCAGGCGGACAACAATCAGGCTACCATCATCAATCACCGCATACATACTCGCACTACGCGACAGCGAACGAGACGCGGCGGCAAAGCGCGAACTATGCATGGGAGCGCCGCCATCGTCCTCCCCCGGGTTCAAATCCACATATACACCATCAATACCAACGCTATCCCCACCACCCTCGTTCACAGACATCATCGTCCTATGCCTCGGGCGATCCTCACTCTCGCCGGGCGACAGCTGGCAGCACACTACACTACCGTCCCCCGCGAACAGGTTGGAAAGAGACCGAGTTGGACCGTGTCAATCGCGTCTCTGGACTGGGAAGGGCAATGCAACTCGTCGGCCTCTTCATCGCCGTCGCCATCGTTGGCACTCTGGGGAAAAGTTAAGCGAAAAGACAGAGAGGTCATCCTTTTTACAACACACGCCGATTACAAGGGGACCCTAGAGCGCATCTTCATACACAATGATACCTGTATCCACTGCTAATTTAGTTCAACCGCTGCCCCCAATGTATCTTGTTTTAGCTTCTCCTTCTCCCGTGCCATCCTGCCCTTCCCACGCGCAAGTGAAACCTCAGTCCAAGCCTTCCTTGCTTCCGCGAGCACGCCAAGTTTTCCATCATAGATCTGCTCAAACCGTGTGATCTCCTGAGGAAATGCTTCGGGTCGTTCAGACAGAATGCGTCGCACGCCTGCGAAAAACGTGTCAAGCACGGCGAGATTGTGCAGCGCGAGGAAGGTATGGGCAGCCATTTCGTGCGTGTGGAGAAGATGGTGTACATATGCGCGCGTGTAGGGCACAGGCGTATGTAACGGGGGTGTCTCATCCAATCTGCTAAGTTTCAGGGGTTGGCTAGGCCGTGAGGGGGCACAAGCCATGCAGGTACACGGGGGCCGCTCATCACCTTGTTCTGCGGAACAGCTCCGCAACGTGTCTGCGAAGGGCGAAAAATTGTGGGAATAGCGTTTGTCGTACAAGTTGTGTCCGATCTCGCGAGGTGGTGCCCCATCATCAGCATCAGGTGGCGCGGCACCCGTCGTAGGAGCTGGGAAAACGAAGTCGAGACTTACGCCCACGTCTGCAGCACGTTGTGCCCAGTGGGCGTCGAAGAGATCGATCCCTACGTCTCGGATGAGCGCGAGGATTTCATGTGGTGAGCCGGCAGAATGTACGAAGCGTGGCTTGGTGGCGGGGAGTGGTTCGAGGGATGTGCGGATTAAAGAGACAACCTGCTTAATCACAGAAGGAGCAGGTGGCGTCGAGAAGAGATCGATCGTTGCCTCAAAACCATTCTTCTTTGTTGTCTCGTGGGAAGAGGGCGGGGAAAGAGACTTGTGTAAGGGTGCAAGATCAAATGTGTAGCCCGCCACGCCTTGATCGAGGTTATCCAACGGTTTGATCGCTTCTGCTTCTTTATCGAAAAGAGGTTCCAACAAGGATCGGGAAAACGCCTGCCTCGCGGCTGAAGTAGTGCCACCAGCCATATGAACAAGCACGTTTGGAAGATGAGGGGCCGCGCCAGGGGAAACGTGTTCGCCTGGGAGAGGACGAAGAATGTTTGCCAACCACGATGCGGAGCGTTCGATGCTCTTGGTTATCCGTTTTTGTGAATAGGGACCGGATGTCAAAGAAATATCGGAGAGGGCCACGAGGACATCGGGTTCTGCGGCCAAGACATAGTCCCTCCATTCGTTCGGTGTTACCTGGGGATAAAGATGAGCCTACGCGAGAGAAGACCCGGAGGTGACATTAAGGGGATCCGACCTTGCGCACGCCGCGTAAACAGAGAGCGGAGACAAAGTCATTGCCATTCGGGGGCATGTCTCTATCATCGGCTGGGTCCCTCAGGGACATGGTGAGGATATGTTTCTTTGGGGGAAATGCGAGGCAGGCATGTATCGGATATGGGCCGGGATGAAGGGTCGGAAGCGGTGGGGATAGTTCCAAGCTGGCCCGTTGGCGGGAGCGGGATGAGATGACCGGATGGAAGCGTGCAGATCGAGACAATACTCACTCACAAAGACTCAAAAGGTACGTGCACCCATCGGGTGGCCTCTGATGCTCTGGTGTGATCGCCGGAAAGGTGTGGGACGACACCCCGCGATGTGGAGGTTATCAGACCGGGCGTATGGACTTCGAGCGAGACATTCTCTGACTGGCGGGAAAGGGCTACGATGCCCAGCCTCGGAGACAAGGTGGCAGGTGTGGAGTGGACATGAAATCGAAGGATGGAGAGATGGGACATCACTACCAGTCTAGCGAGAGAGATGCCACGTTTGCTCCTCCCTTGCCTCCCACTGCCCAACTGACTAGCCACTAATGGTCATCTCCTCAATTTCCATCCCGAATTTCTGACTTCGGCGTTTGCGTCCAACTATTTCATTTTACTCTATTTCCATCTTTCTATGGCAATTCCTGTCAACGATTCGGTTCTCGGTCTCGACTGAGCAGAGCGCCAGGGACGGTTTCGGAGAGCGAGAGCGAGGGCAAAGCCCATCACTGAATGAGTTTTCTGGAATCTGCGGCGAACCTGCCGACTCCCCTAGGTCTATGAAATTAGTTGCTACTTGGACTCCGATCTTACAGAATTCTTTTCTTTTCGGGCGGCTCCTTGACAACCCAGCAGTGCCTATGCCCTCGTGGATCAACTCGAGGCCGACCCTCATTACTGTACTGTACTTTAGTTCCCTCGATCAGGTCGCAGCCAGTGCAAGTCTCACGAAATTCTCGTGAAGACTATTGTTTCCTATAGACGTCGAAGCTCTTATCTTTTGGATCCGCATGACCACTAGCTTTACGAGTGGTACATATATCACAACAACACTGGCAAGCAACGCCAAAAAACAACCAACCACAAGCGAAAGAGGCATATCTGATGAGTCACCGAGAGCGACGCAGTTATACCGTCACTTCGTACGACACCGAAGACACCGAAGCTCGACCAAATTTTGGTACTAGCCGATCTTACTGGCGACCGGTGCGTCCATACGATCGTATCAGTACAGCGCTCGCGTTTCCTACCACCGCCAGCCACGTTGGAGAGGACGGGCGGATGGTGGATAGGATTTAGCAAGCCTAACTTACGGAAAGAAAGATATATAATAATGAAAAAGACACAGCGTCTAGAAAAATTATGGTGTGCTTTATACCCAAACCGAAATAAAGGGACTGTGCTATCATCGTACGTCAGCAAATTCTCCATGTCCTTATCTTATCTGTCCGCGGGGCCAATAAAGTAGAAGCGACGGCTGCACGTCAGCTATTGCCTTACGCCCTACGGTGCTTTAGTAGGGAACTACGGACAGCTGTCCTCACTCCGCGGCACTTAACTTATCTACGACCCACCTCCCATCAGTCGCACGTACGTATGATTGGTGCTCCCGAAGTTTGGCCGATCAGTGACGTGGTAGCCCTCATTGCCGACGGGTGCGGAGCTATTACAATTTGACCAAACATTATCTTCTCTGGCCAACTGCGGCCAACTATCTGCCCATCAGCGGCCGAATGTGGTTGAGTTGATCAAATACTCTCGTTTTGTTTTGGGTACTACAGCTCTGTCGTCATGTGGTACATAGGATACTGCATGGAGCATGTTCAATACCAATCACGGGGGCCATGGATTCATGGCCAATTATGTGTCGCCCTGCGAGCTGGCCACACTCGCCACGTCCTCGTCCTCGTCCATGGATTCGTTCGCACCACTGTCCGGACCGGGCCGGCTATCTTCTTCACTGTTGTCCCGTACCTGCGCTGAAGCGAACCTTGATAGTACACCGCCACCGCCACCGCCACTCCCGGCACCGCCGCCGGACTCACCGGACTCACCGGCCTTCCGGGACGCCGCCCATGCATGGGCCATTTGTAGAAACTTGAATGACGTCGGGTTCGCCTCGCGCTCGTCGTCTGCAAAAATGTAGTCGTAATCTGCCGCACCACCGGTGAATCAGTCTTTCTTCTAAGCACGATAAAGATGAATGCGTACCTTCTACAAACTGCCCGGTCTCCTCGTCGACGTAACGCCGCTTGCCCTGCACAGGCATCATGCCTTCCACCTTGGCTATGTCGTCCGCCGTACCGCGCTGTTCTTCGAATGACTTCCACACCTGCAACAACGCGACGCGCTACAGGCCAATAAACCAAATATCGTCAGACACCATGATTCTTTTTCTTCCCTCCCTCCAGAAGGATGGACGAGTCTTACTTACCTCGTTCTTCAAACCCTTACTCTTGAGGTCCTTGTAGCCCTTCTGGAACACTTGACGTGCTAGCTCCAAGTCGCCTTCAACCATCTTTGGTTCCTTCTCCTCGTCACCCTCGTCGCTGTCCTCATCCTCGTCCTCGCGCTCGTCCCGGGGCAACTGAATTGATTGGGCCTCGAACGTCGCATATGCAACCCAGACCTTCCAGTGCCCGCTTGCTGAGGCGAGCCGCTCGTACAGCGCACGTGCCCGCGCACGCTCACCCTCTTCAACCTCGAAATCGATGTACGACTTCCAGAGGAGTTCGGGCATGGATAACGGGGTCTGAGAGATGCCCAGCTCAAAAACGCCACGTGCGCGGTTGTAGTCTGCGAGCTGTGTCTCGAGCTCTGTATACTTGATCCAAGCTGTGGAGTTTGTAGGATCGAACTGTGGAAGATGGGCATAGGCGTCAGTAGACCCGAAATACAAGGACGAAATGACAAAGTGTGGCATGCCTCGATGTACTTCTCGTAGAGAGTTCGAACGCGATCAAATTCGCGGAGCTGGGAAGGAAATCAGGTGGTTAGCGGAGTGACAAAACAGGCAACGAGGGCACCATACATCGAATTCCAACTGGATGTAACCCTTGAATAGAGCTTCCTTGGGACACATTCCGATGGCCGTGCCAAGAACTTTCCGTGCGGCGGGCAAGTCGAGTCGCCTGACTTCAAATCGCGCATACATTAACCATAGTTTGGCGAATGTAAACTGTTTATGTGGCACCAGTCGCAAAGCTGTCTGGTATATTTCACTCGTCCGAGGGTAATCCTAAGTGTGACATTAGTCACAGCCATGTTCAGAGGGGGCCAAAAACGGACCTTGGTCTCGATTTCCTCGAATAGGGCATAATCGAGCCATAAAAAGATGTAGCGCCGCCAGTGGCGCTTCTCGTTCCCCGGCGGTACCTGTGCAACCGCTCGCTCGTAAACTTCACGTACGCGAGCTACAGACTGTTCTTCCTCCTCCGCGGTTGCACCCTCTTCTCGCAATTGTCTGTAGGCGCCCTCTTCGAGACGAGCGTAATCGAACCAGACATCGTAATTCCGGCCGTCGTGAGAGAGTTCTTCCTCGTACTGGATTCGACGCTTGCCAAGCACAGTGGACTCTAGAGTTGTACGTGTGCCATGTTGCTTTTCGAATTTGGTGTATGCAGCATATAGGTTAGCTGATTTTGAGCGTGGGAGGCGCTCCAATGCAAACTATGAACACGCATTTAGAGAATAGGCAGAACATATGGATGATGGAGAATGAAACCATACTTTGTATATCACCCTTGCACGCTCATGCTCTTTTAGGCGAGTCTCCATCTTGGCAAAGGCACCGAAGACTGCCTGAGCTTTGTCGACCTGCTCTTCCTCATCGCCGAAGAACTCAAGAGCGGTCTGGAACACATCGCGGGCCTTGTCAACCTTGCCACGTTCCTCCTCGAATTTGCCCCATTTGACCCACACACGAGGTTCCGGACGGACAGCAACCCATCGTTCGTAGATGGAGCTGGCACGATCGAGTTCATCATAACGGATCTCAAGCTTGATATAGGCTTGCCATGCCTTATCATCGGGCTCCCAGGCCATCCACCGCTCAAAGATTTGCCGCGCGCCAGCAATGTTTTGAAGAAGCTCTTCTAGATAGACATATTTGTACCACAGCTGGTCCACGCGGGGGAGGAGGGTGACGGCACGATCGAAAAGGTTCCGTGCATGTTGAACATTGCGAGACTTGAGCTCGGTTTCTGTGTAAGTGAGCCAGAGAGGCACACTCTGAGGGTCGACATCGAGAGCACGTTCGAAGACGGATCGAGCACGTGCAAATTCATTCTGAGAGGCCTCCCAGCTAGCGTATTGTATCCACTCTTTTCTACGATCGGTAAGTGTGTAGCGGAAAGGAAAGGAAAGGAAAGGGGGACTCACATGCTACCTCGAGTGCGACGGATGCGCTCTTCGAACTCTTTACGTTTACGACCACGATATTCATGAAGTTCTTCAAAGTCTTCGACACGTTGCCTGGGTGCGCGGAACTGAGACTCTTGTCGTTCTTGAGCCTAGAGATAAGGTTAAGGGGGTGCAGTGGCAGATGTTATTGCGTTCGTACTTCTCTGAGTAGTTGTTCTGCAGTGATCTGAAGGATGGGAAGGATGAGTACAAGACGGGAAAGAGCGGTAAGGAGAAACAGACTTGAATGGCAGCTGGTGCCCTATTTTTGACGCTGTGGAGAAGATTAAGGAACGATCAACTGGGTGAATAGGAGGAGGGGAGAAACGCACCGAGGGACACGACCTTCCTGCATCTTTGCGACCAGCAGACCCGACTTTTCTGTGGAAAACACGACTCTGGTCTCAGCCGCCCGACGCCGCCCGAGCTCCGTGTTTACCGGTGCGCCGGTCCATCCTGCGACCGAATTACCATATCAAGATGAGGGACTAATGCTATTGTGTCTTGTTTGGCCGACTCAGGTATTTAGGCCAACGTGCGCTCCAAGTGAACTGGCTCCTCTGACCAGACTACTGCCCGTTGCTGATGTGTTTTATCTACAACACCAACAGCCTTAGCAAGTCCGTCCTCCAGTCCCAATAACACTTGCTCTCTGAGCGTTAGTGGACAAGTCGACCCTGACTTTTGTCCCAGGCGATCTACCTCTATCTGATCCTTTCAATTTTTACCCACAATCAATGGTACACTTATTCCCCCCTCCCGCCCAAGCCCTTTTTCTGACTCTCCCCTCCGCTCCCCAACTTGCCCTTCTGGCGTTTAGGTTCTCATTAGCGACAAAAAATATGCCTGGTACATCCTTTCGTCCCGTTTCCCCTATAGGCTCTTGTTTGCTCATTCGTGCCATAGCGAAGCTTGTATCAAAGGTCATCGTTCCTCTGCTTGCAAGCACACAGATCGCCCTCTTTTCGAGATAAAGAAGAAGGGTCGCCCTATTACTCAATGCGAGCACTGTCGTGAACTCCGAAAGACGAAACAGGTACACGTCAAGTGTATGTGCGAAGCCAAAGATCACCCGCCAGACAAGGAAACTGTCCCTGCTCGCAAGAAAGGTGAGCCCATCTATAGATTCAATTCTCTATAGAAGATTTAATCCGTAAGGGACCTCCGTATTCTAGGAAATTTGGCAAGGGTTTTAGCGAGCGCCGCGTTCCCCGATGGATTGCCTCAGGTCCTCGGGGAGTCGGTCGCCACGTATCCGACCGACTTGCCTTTATATTCTTCAGTAGATTTTGCAAGTGAGTGTCTTTTCGATCGTTCCTCTTTTCTCTTTTCCATTGCGAAACTCATCTGCTGTCCACCAGCCCCCGTTTGCCACTGTAAGGATGGCGTAGATTGCCATTGCTCCAACCCCAAGAAGCCCAGTCACCCCAAGTCCAAGGAGCCAGGGGTGCCTCCACCTATTTCGCTGACGGGTGCTACTACTGTGCTCCTCCCGGGACTGCGTCCAGTCCTTCCTCGCCCCACCGTGCAACCACTCTCCAATGAACACGTCGCATCACACTCCCATCCCCACAATCACCGCTTCTCCCACGGATCCACGTTTTACAGCCCTTACAGTCGTGCTTACGAGGGGCATTATTATTCCTCCGAGGATGGACACGCGGAAGGCCTTTCCGAGAATAGCCCGGCGGTTCACCGGTCAACAGATCTAATGGCGTGGTCTAGCGATAGTTCAGGCCATTCATTTTCCCATAGGACATTCCCAGACTTACAGGATGAGCTCGATTCACCGGAATTCCCAACCGGGTTCCGGGGCTTCTGTTCCTGTGGAGAAACGTGTGCCTGTCCGACTTGCTTACAGCACAGAGGCCCAATTGCATGGTCTAGTCGGGAAGCGTGTTCCAATCCGGGTTCATGTAATGGATGTCTACATCCTTCCGAAGTTTCTCCTCACCCTGCTCCGACGCCGCCGACCACTCCCCAGGATGGCCGCATACCTCAGCAATTCGAGCCATTAGAAGAGTGGATCAAGAATATTCCGATGATTCCTCCATCGTTCGACGATGTGTCCAAACAGGACATGGCTAGTTATCCCCTATTTGACCTCCCTCGGATCGTCGAGCCCATGCCGATAACGCTGGACAGTCTACCCGACGTGTTCCACGAGCCCACTTCTCAATGCATCTGTACTGACGACCAGCGAATGCGCATCGGAGATTATTGTATGCGGTGTCAGCGCCGTTGTGACGATCATGAACCAGGAGGAGATCAATGCGATCTACTAGCGACCTCCTTTCCCGGCGACCGCGCACGTTGCATTCCCTCCAATATTTCCATGCTTGACGTCCCCCCTCCTCGGAGTAGAGCATCCTCCACTTCATCTGTCGCAAGTGATCTTTCTAGCCTCTACCCGCACTCGATAGAGGACACGAATGGGGCCTCAGCAGGCTCACTTCTTCCCCCTTCTTTATCTCGTGTGCGCCGCTTGAGCTCTGATATCACCGCGCCTCTCGTGGAAGAAGATATAGGGACTACATACGGGTTGCCTTATCATCCGTCCGGCCCGGACCTCGCGCATACATCGTCGGACTCGTACGACGCTTCCTTTACTGGGTCTATACCTATATTTTGATCAGCATATCATCGTTTCATTATTTCATCATTCTTGTTCCGTGTGCAGACCTGGGTTACTGGGTACAACAACATGTTGGGCGCACCTGGTTGTTGTATGATTACTACGTAGTAGTTACAAGATATTACATGCATTTATGCCTCATGTCGTGCTCCATGTCAGCTACCGAGCTGAGCCGTTGCCGCCCCAATATTCAATTTTGCCTACCAAATGGCAGGACCCCAGAGTCGCATGTAATTACACCAGGCTTTGTCTAGATAAAGCACATTTATTGCACCCTTATTTTTACAGAGCTCCATAGCGCGCCATGAATTTGCGATGGAAACGCTCCAATGCACCAACGTATTCATCTACACCTGGACAAAGACATGTCAGCCGATAATGATACTGTCCCTCCTTCTGACCAAATCCGCTTCCGGGCACGACGCAGATCCCTGTGTCGTCCAGTAATTCGAGCGCGTAGAGCGTATCGGGTTGCTTGCCCGCCTTGTGCGCCGCCTCGATCGCAGCTGATGGGAGGCGAATGCGTGGGAACAGATAGAGTGCACCAGGTGAATCAACGCAGGATACGCCAGGGAGCGCGTTGAGGCGCGTGGACATCGTCTTGGTGCGCTGCGCCAGTGCAGCATGCGTCTTGTCCGTCTCATCTTTCCAGAGCGGGTAGCTTGCGTCGCCCGGGCGCGGTGGACGCACCAAACAGTCTACGCCGATTTGCCCGGCGAGAGGGGGACAGAGCGAGACGGAAGCCATCTTGTATAGGAGGGCGATTATTTCGTCGTCGATGTTGGCGCATTCGAAGTACCCGCCGCGTCTGCCGCACTCACCTGTGACCCCCTTTGAGATTGAGTGGAAGGAGAAGAGGGGGACTTGCGAGCCGAGAGCGCGGATTATTTGTTTGAAGGAGGTGAAAGGGTGCGATGCTCGTGCGTGTAGATTCGATTGGTAGACTTCGTCGGCGAGGAGTGGGAGATTATGTCGTTCGCAGAGTCGCACTACCTGTTGCATCGTCAGCTCATCGAGCACTGCGCCCGTAGGGTTGCCTGGGTTGATGATAACGAGTGCTTTAGGCTCGATGCCCTCCTCGACAGCCTTCTGGATCGCAGCCTCGATATCCGGCGTGGATGTGGCCCAGTTGGCTTCCTCGTCGAGGTGATAAGGTATCCCTAGGCCTGAATGCGCAGCTAGGGTTGCTGAGTACAGCGGGTACTGTGGTATGGGGATGAGGATGCCGGACTGGGGGTTTGCGATTAGCATCGAGAGGAGCAACGTCACACCCGCGGATGCGCCAGCAGTCAAGAAAATGTGGTTTGGATTCGATGGATAGCCATCTCGCTCTACGGGAGGAAAAAGGTAGTAGAGTATGAGTTCCAAGCCTGGTGAACCGCGGGCCTCGGGGTGGCCCAGGATAGGACGTGGAGGAATTACAGCAGATGATGACCAACGTACCTTCGATGAACTTGGCGACATTCTTCCGGATGAATGAGATGCCTTGACTATGCGAGTAAGCCCCGATAGAGCCGATCTCACCCTGGAGCTCCTTGGCACGAGCGATGACATCTTCGGGGAACGCATCTCTTGCCAGGTCAGCGAGAGCTGGCCATTCCATCAACGCCGCTACCTGTCCAAGGGTCCCCAAAAGGACATACCGAAAAAAGAGCAAGTCAGATCATCCATCCGAATATCGGCGCAATTAACAGAGGAGAAAAACCAGCGTATCGTCGTCGTTATCATCATCAAGCGCCTGTCTCCATGTCCCTTACCTGGCGATTGAAGGTGATTGGAGGTTGATTGAGCCCAGTTTGCTGCGGGTTTCCGATGTTCGTTGAGATGACCTTGTTGAAGGGCAGGTCATGGACAGCGTTCGTCTTGAGTTGTACGCGGTATTCCTCGGCTTTGATGGCCAGCTCACCACGCACGGCATACTGGACGTTGAGGATCGCAGGATTTAAGGCATCGACTGTGAGTCCGCGCATATTGTCCCTGTATCTACTGCTACTGAAAGGGCGAAAGGAAAAGACTTTGGCGAGGGCACGAGGCAATGAGAGCCTGTTTACACTCTGAAATATGGCACAGTGTGTGAGCATGTAAAACTTTATCGCGTCGTAGATAAGCGTAGGCACGGCATCGATGATACGGTGCTCATCATGGATCATTGTATATGCGATACATCCAGGTGGATTCATGTTAACGTCCGTGGGCGCAAAGCCATGACTAGTGCACAATTTCGTGCTCCATCCCCCTTCACCGTCACCCAGCGACCTAACCGCGGTTCCTGACCAACCCCTGCCACTAAGAGAACTGGTCCCGACTTTTTCATCGATGGCCCGCTTGCAATGCGAGGCGCATCCTCCCCGTGCCGCCGCCATGCCCACGAGGCGTCCGCCAATGAACCCTTCAGCGGCGATGCGACCTGCAATGAATTGATGACCCCAGGGACAGGGATGCTCCCCAGAGCAGAGAAAAATTTCATCTTTGGATCGACCTTCCATAGACGAATATGACCATCCCATGACCCTAGACGCATTGAGTTTAGTTAAGGTTCGGGCTCAACTATCACGCTTACCGGAGGCAAAGAGGTCCGAGTAGCGCAATGTTCCAAGACTAGTTATCCAACGTGGTGTACGAATGAGACCCTCTGTTTCCGAAACCGTCTCTGTAAACCCATGGGCAACGGCATGCGTAAATATGGGTTTCTTCCTCTGAGTGGTCCACAAGCATATTGATCTGATATAACCGGGTCATTAATTCGCGTCCGATAATTTGCCGTGATGTCAACGCACCCGCTGTCGCCCCCACTAAGGAAGGTGGACTCATCGATCATAGCAACGCAGTCCAAACTCCCTTCAACGCATTTCTTCTGCGGGCCTCTCTTCCTGTCATTTTGATCCTCGTCATCGACATCCGCTAATCCGCCGCCCTCCAGCAGCTCTCTTACCGCGCTGCGGCCACCACCGCGAAAAACGAGCTGCGTTTCGTCTATGATCTTCCAAAAACGCACGGTTTTGTCCCTTCCGCCGACGCTGACCGCAGTTTCCGCGCGCAACGCATCGAGGTTGAGGATACAATCTTGATGGCCAAATAACGTTTGCACATATCCCATTACAGACAGGTCATACAAGTTTATCGTGCGGTCGTACGATGCCGTGTATAGTTGTTGCGTCCCTTTCCGAAACGTTATAGCCTGGTTAATAAGAGCATGCAAGATAAGTGCTGGGACGTTGGATGAAGTAGTGCACGCACAGAGATCGTATCCCGATGACCGCCGAAACCTCTGATCCATTCACCTTTCTCGGCATCCCACACACATACTCTGCGGTCTTTTCCTGCACTAGCAAGGTACTTGACATCATCACTAAGAGCGAGGGAGAGCACCTCGCCACAGTGTCCAGGCATATCAGCGATTGTTGCTTTCTCTTTGCCCTTGCCACCTCCAGGCCGTAGCTTGGGGAAGGTAGCAAGCCTGGCACCGTTGTGCAAGTCCCATTTGATGATAGATCCCTCCTTTCCAGAAGTGAAAAGGAAGCGCGCGTCATTGGAGGCAACAGCAGAGGTGACGGAAAATCGGTGGCCGCGTGTCCGGAGTGTAGGCGGAGGTTGTGAAAAGTCGAACTACATGTAATGAGATGCCGCACGCACGCATTTATAAAGTACCAGGAGTACTCACAGAGTCCGCCACGAATAAATGTAGCTTGCCCGCGTGTTCAAGTACATCCTGTTTGAGACGAGCGGACACCAACTCCTTGTCAATCTCGGCCGCGTCAACCTCCCCATCCGCTAATCGACCAGAGAAACGAGAGTAAGAATATCAGAGGCTGCAAGAAATACGGAAAGGACGCACCGATGTCCTCCCTAACGGATTGAAGATAGAGCTTTGCCAAACGCAGCCTCTTTTCTGCAGGCGTTTCACCCGCGTCCTCTTCACCGCTCTCATTAGGGTCTACCTCATCCGCCCTGAGGTTCATATCCTCCAAGGCAACAGATCCACTTCCATCTGAATGCAAGTCTTCGTCGGCAGCGCGAGCCTTTCCTTTTCCATTCGCAGATACGCGACGACCATTGCTTGTTTTCAAACCCTTTTTATTGGAGGATAAGCCCGTGTCCTTGGATGCTACGCGTTTCCGCTTCCTGGATTTTGCGGCGAAGAACGAGTCTGGCATGGTGTCGAGTTAAGCGCGTTCAATTTATTTCAGAAAAGAAATTATCATCGTCGGAAATAGCCGAATGACGACTAGATCCATGAAATACAGTACCAATGAGTATTGTGTCACCCTTGTTGTTTTCTCATCATCCTGCTGAACGATAAATGATGGAATGGTGCAGAGCCTCATGTAACCTTCTCGCATTGTACGCATAAATCATAATTTCGCCTTTTCTCGTTCTCTACGCGCACGAATAGCCTTAGCTACTCGACTAGAATTATCACGCCCCAACTTTTCTGATATCCAAAACCCGACATCCACCAGAGCTTCAAGGTCACCCGGTGCAGAGTAGGGTGAATCTTGCAACGCGTACAAGACATCTTCCGTGGCCACATTTCCCATCGCACCTGGTGAGTATGGACATCCTCCAAGCCCACCGATGGAACTATCAATGGTACGGATTCCCGCAGACAGTGCGGCCATGGAATTGGCTACTCCCATGCCGAAAGTATCATGGAACTGAAATGCAGTATGTGTGCAATGCCTTTAGTTGAGAGAAGGATGGTGCGACGCATGGTGGGGCTACGTACGTGTCCAGCTAACTTTTCCACTGGATTCGCGCCGAGTGTCACGCTGAGCATCTCCCCCACACTTGTTGGGTTACCCGTCCCCGTCGTGTCCCCCAAGCTCACCTCGTAGCATCCCATGTCCAGTAGCTCCTTCGTCACGTCTCGCACGCGCTTGTAGTCTACCTTGCCGCTGTACGGGCATGTAATCACGACACTGACATACCCACGTACCCTGATGCCTTGGTCCAGGGCACCTTGAACAACGCCCGCCAGACGCTTTAGTGAATCGGCCACCGTGACGTTCGTGTTAGATATCGAGAACGCATCGGTAGCGGCGGTGAAGACGGCAATCTCGTCGATTGGGGGTTTGTCTGGATGCGCAGCGAGGAGACTGAGGACATTCTGGAGACCCTTTTCGTTGGGCACGAGGACATGGTATGTGGCACCGGGGAGTTTATCCATAGAAGTTACCACCTCGGCCGTGCCAGCCATCTACGCCTGATCTTAAGCAATTAAAAGTGTGAGGAGAGTAGGCGTGCGAACACACCTGCGGTACCCACTTTGAACTGACAAAACTCCCCGCTTCGATGGCCTTCGAACCTGCGCGGCCCAGCCGGTTAATGAGCCCTATTTTAACATCCGGAGGGATAATTGTCTTCTCGTTTTGAAGCCCATCCCGGGGACCCACTTCAATAATTTTCACAGGAATTCTTTCGCTGGCCGCGGTTGCGTAGGCGCTCTTCCACGTCACGGGAAGCGAGGTCCTCGAGAGAGAGATACGAGCAGAAGCCAGCATGACCCTAGCAGGACGAAGGGTTGTTGCAGCTGCTCCAAGCGACATGCTTACTTGAACGGTATTCGATAAGAGACTGTGTGTTAGGTCAGGGAAAGAGGAGCACGAACGCAGGACACTGGCAGCGCGGAGAGATGTCATGTGTTCATGGTATTTTATCTACATAGATCTAATCGCTCATACTAGTTGCCATACGCTCATAGCCTAGATCTAACCACCGCGGCACTTCGCAGTACATTCCATATCAATTTGGCCACCCCAGTTGGGTTATGTTGTACAGCCTGAAAAGAGTACGTTGAGTATGAAAGTGAGTTAGTTCTGGCACAGACTAACCAGATGTCCGGCATTCTCGACAATAGATGTTGATTGGAAGCCGTCCCCTGCAATTTCCTTCACAAATCCCTGATTCTCAGTTGGGCTATAATGGCAAGGCGTTTTTATAACTCTTTTGTGGTTAGTCAGAGGCAGACGAAGGCGTACACTATATCCGGAATTTCCCCAAAGACAACGTGTGTCGGGACGTCCTTGCAAAAAGTTGAGAGGAACCGCTGCGAATGGGCCAGACCAGGGTTGTCGCTGTATGTGGCCTGAAGAGGAATCAAGGGACGTTGGAAGGAGTGGACCACAGTAACATACAGATTCCTGGACCTTTGTACATCTGAGCGTGACTCCTCGGGTCGTGTCAGGGTAGGCCAAGGATGGGAGTTCCCGTAAGCCATATCTCTATGTCGCAGTGAGAACTACTGGGGCATCTGACATAGAGGTGATGCGTACTACGTATAAGTCGATAACACGGGGATCCCAAGAATCGAGGGAGCGCTCGCGAAAACGTTTATGGGCTTCTTCACGACTAGACCACACATCGCGACGCTTGATGGCAATTCCTGCCAAGAAATTTCCCGTTTTGTAAAGAAAGTCGGGGTGAAGGAACATGGGTTCCACTAGGATCGCGCTTGACCACGACACGAACGGACGGATCGTCCTAGTCAGAACACTATGTTGAAAGAAGATGAGTTGATCTATTTCACAAACGGAAAAATGCAAGGACTGACAGGGCCGATGCTCCCATCGAATGTCCTACCCCGACCAGGTTCCGAGACATGAAGTCCACATCTATGCCTTTGCCAAACCCGTTTAGAACGAGATGTATGGCTCGTGCATACTCCTCCCATGAAACTGTAAGAACCGTCCATGGAGATTTGGACACTCATATTGAGTAGAATCATGTGTAGAACTCACAAACTGGTGTGTACCCGGTCAATAGAGTTTCCTCGTTCAATACGGCGCTTTCTCCGTGATTGGGACAATCAATGGCCCACGCGTCACGAATCTTCGGCATGGATGAGTTTGTCCCAGAAGAGAGTGCCATTTGACCATACAAGTCATCCAAAACCGGCTCCCAGAGCTCCTTGTGAAAACCTGTGGCATGAGCAAGGATCAAGGTCGCCGCATTGGCATCCTTTGATTCGAATTCTGGAACCCAATAGCGCCTCACTGAGACGAGTAACGGGTAATGCGGTCTTGGGTCAAAGACGTAGGATTGGGACTGAAGGGCGGGCATTATACACACTCGAGCGTTTCTAGAGCATTGACATCATCATTCCAAGGCTTCCTAACTTACGAGCGTTACGAGAGAGTGAGACAACAACTGAAGCCACGTGCCGGGCTGTGTCCGCTACAAACAACTGTGACGAACATGCTCTCATCGACGTCTCCCAGGCTCCCACATACACAAAACAATGTTCGGTTGCTGCGTAGCAGGAAGACTCTTGCAGACGAATCTACAGCAAATCGACGAAACTAAGGCTGCTTTCGAGCTGCATGCCGCTGAGACTATCAATCACATCTGTGTGTTTCTCCTTGGTACAAGTGGGTAACCATCATTCTTGTGTAGTTCACCAATACCGACCTTAGGTTCAAGTACCATTCCCAGATGGATACGGCGCGACGGTTCATTTCTTCTGGCCCGGTAAAGGCTTCCAGTTGCTTGGCATGTCCGTCTTTACCCGGTTCCTTACCTTCGCTATCTCAACCATTTACCAACATCCGGATAATCTACAGGCTGTCGAATGAAAAACCATCGGCAATCTTTCGTTTGCGTGGGAATTTCGTGTCGCAGTCCACTTCCTCCCAAGCGGCGTTCTCGAACCCAGTGCAACCCACAACTAGCGCAGGCGTAACGGCCGTTCTTGGCATTTCAATAGAGCCTCTCCCCCAGATATTGGAACAAGTCAACGCTCTACCCTCTGCGATGTCTAGACCCGTTCCCGGCCCATCGGATGGAGCTGCTTTGGCCGAGAAGATCGTCAAGCACTTGTTCAACTACGTCTCTGGCTTCGTGTCGGGGAGCGGCACCTCACTCTCCCCAGACAGTATGGTCCCAATGGGTTTGATCGCAAGATGGTATGAAAGTTTCTTGTCGAAGGTCAGGGTTGGTGGGGTAGGTTTCCTGGACAGGCAAGAGTAGTATTTCGGTCAGAGTTGTGTTGCATCATATCGTCTGTAATCGTCTGTAATGAATGACATAGCTTTGTATCTTATCTTATCTAATCTACCAACCCATGACGGCACAAATCTCAGGCTGTCGGCTGCGGTAAGTGGCTTTACCTTGATTATTTGACCATCTCCTTCTCCACTTAACTCTGAAGTTCCCAATTTCGCAATAACTGCCATGGAAGTCAACGAGGAGGAAAATGTGACTTTCCTTACGTCCATGATGGGTAACGGAGATCCGGACGTTGCGAGGCGAGTCCTTCGAAAGCACAACGGCGACATGCAAAAGGCGGCGACGTCCATTCTAGAAGGGGACACTGGAGCTGAGGATCCTTGGCCTGTAGAATTTGGAGGTTTTACGGATGCTTCTACATCTGTCGCAGGCCCAAGTACACCCCCTCGTCAGTATAGCGATGTCTTCTACGTTGTCCAAATCCTTCACTACTTTCATACTAGCCTCCAAGCCCGAGAGGGATAAGTCCATCGTAGACCTTACGGGTGAGGGCAATGATGACAATGTCGAACTCAGACGTGCCATCCAAGCATCCCTTTCCACGTCGGCCTACCCACCATCATCCCAATTCCGTCCCAGTGACCGAGCGCCTGACCCTAACTGGGCCATGGTTCCTTCAAACGTGTGCACTATCTTGCTTGTCTGAGATTGCAGAAGGGTTACCGATTTTATTACTAGGTAGAGCAACCTTCTGGCATCTCGGCAGATGATCAATACTTGAGTCGAGCCATTCAAGAGAGCATGCGTGACACGTACAATGATCAGGAAAGGTATACAACCTTAACTCTCGAACAACTCACCAGGAAGGACAACCGGTCGGTGTTTTTTTGTCTCTGGAGATCTCTCTTCTGAGTTTTGGTGTTATACAACAAGCCCAGTTGCGATTAGGCCTAGCCACGGTTCCCTGGTATATGCAGCCCTACTTTTCCAAGGGTTGTATTACGTTCCTCAGGTGCGGAAGAGCATCTCCAGATGGCGTCCGAGTCCAGAAAGGCCAGATGCTGAGTTCGTCACTCAGCCGACTAGTGGTGAAGGTCCGCTCTCCTCCATCTCAGACCAAAGTGATTATGTGCTGATACGGGCTCAGATCTGCTCATGTGGACGTTGCTAGAGAATTATGCTCATATGGACCTCGCTGTGATTGGGGAACTCAATCTTGACTCCTGCCTAGCTGCGCTTCAGCTGGCGCCTGTCTATTCGACTATTAGCCCGGGCGAGCTTTCCTACGGTAGATTGCTTTTTGTGCGGCTTGCACTATGTTGATTACGAGGCAGATTTCCTTCAGAGATTGACTCTTACGATTGAGTCGTCGCTACACAAAGAGGTAGCGACGGAGGTGCACAAGTGGCCAAGGTAACATGCCGTACTTTGTTCAGTGACGTACCATTGACTAGTTCCGTGCAGGTTGTTCTACTTCCGTTATGGGCCTGCCGATGCACAGCCAGACAACTCTCCATTTGATCAACGACAAGACATGGCTATCGTGAAGGTGGATATCCGCGATGACGAACAGTCGACGGATTTAGTGTCCGCCTTGTCTGCCCGGATGGCACACAGCGAGATTCCTTCGAAACAGCTAGTTATCTTTGAACCCTCTGATGTTGTCACCTTCCACCTTGTGCGACACGATACACTTCCGTCCTATTCACGGTCACCCTCCCTGTCACGACAACCGTTTCGGTATCCAAAGCACATATATCTCGACCAGTACATGAAAGAGAATGTCGAAATTTCTTCCGCCAAATGGAGACAGCAGAGGGAAATTGCGGAGAAGATCCAGAATATGACACTACGGGAGAATGCCCTCAAGAAACACCAGGTATGCATCTGTATTTCTTCTCGTCGATTGAATTTGATCGAGGTTTTTGCGTTTAGAACTTGGATATTTCCAAGTCACTTCAAGCAACGCTGCACTATTATGAGCACGTAGCATACAAGGAAACCCCGGAGCGTGCAGCCGCGATCGTCGGGCAGACTCAAAAGCTAAGGAAAATTATCGCCAGAATCGAAAATGAGCTCGAAAGTGAGTTTGGAACTGCTTGCAGACTCGGAAGTCACCGTGCCTCAATGGTGATACCTCCCTAGCTATCCAAACCCAGAAAGATGACTTGAAGGGACAACTGTCACGGTTATACGAGGGTCCTGAGCTTAGGGAACATAGGGTATGTTATTTCGCAATTTAACATTCATAACTTGAACCAAGCTTATGTATCTACTGACATATAGTACGATCTCCGGGTCGTCTTCATGCACGACGGTGTATATGGACGCAATCACCTCTACTCATATGTAAACGACAATGGCACGTGGTGGAAGACCGTCGATTGGGTCGTTACGGAGGCAAGTGCGGTCAGCCTCCGGATAAAGTGCCTGCAATTTATGTGTCCTTTTCTCATAGGTTTCGGAGGAGACTGTTTTAACAGACCCGACCGGTTTGCACCTTGGCGCAGGGCCTTACATGCTCATCTATAGCCGCGCCACTCCAGAAGTGGACCAAGAGCCCCTACAGTGGCCAGAAGGCGTTGTGGTACGTGGCACCGCCGTTTATTCATTTCTAATTTATCTGATGATGCCAACCAACGCACTTCTCTTTACAACTGCAGCGGGCCGTTCAGCGCCACAATCAGCTTTTCCTTGGAAACATCTCGCAGGATGTGACTAGTAATCCCACGAGTGACACTGTCGAGATCTCTGTTCCGTCGTCTACTTCCGTATCCGGCTTCACGACGCCGTTGGAAATGCCCATCACTCCAGGAGAGGCCATGGACATGTCCAATTGAGACTCGCAGGACATGAACTGTAGATGTAGATGGGAGTTCGTTGCACGTCAGGCAGTGACGACATCATACCGTTGGTGTTACCTCACGCGCAATGCCCACATTGTTATTTCTTTTGTTATTTTGTAGTACATTCGTTACGATGGGACAGCGTATTATACAAACTTCCTCGGGAACGGTGGTGATTTTCACTGGTATCGACTTGTGGGCTGAGATCAACCCTGTCCTTCCTCGACGCCATATGCGTTACTTTTATGCTTAGGCGTGAAAGTCCATGATTCTGGAGCCGGACCCAGAAACATCTCTGAGATTTTCACCCAATCGTGACTATCACCACTTGCGAGAAGCGTTTCTTTTCGTATTAGAGCTATTAAGCGACTTTGAACGTTAAACAAACATTACAGGACACCCACCGAGCTCGTTGCGTCCGCGGAAGAGAGGGGCACGGTCGTTAATCCGAGGCGGGAGGTGTTCGAGAAGCCCAATGGGGACGTAGCGGTAATGGAAAGATAGTGCCTCGCAGAGATAGCGGCGTGTGGTGTTGACGCCAGCCGTATCAGTTCCAAAGTGGCTGCGGGATGGGAAGTAAGTTCGTCGAGACAGTCACAGAAAATAAAAGGAAAGGGCTAACGTACTCTAATCCGAACTCAGCGTACTGGAACGAAGCGCATGTCAGCTAGAAGGAACCACGGAAGACTTTGAATGAGGAGAGAAGCGCAACTTTTCGGATAAGTTCCAACCGCTCCCTAGAACTGATGTCCCACTCTCTCCGCTCTTTGATCTCGGTGAAAATCCAAGGCTTGATTAAAGCACCACGAGCGATCATGACGCCGTTGACTCCACTACTCTCGACCTTGGACCAGTAATCTTGGGCAGAAAAGGCATCGCCGCCACCGAAGATCGGGATCCGTGGCACTGGGCAGTGTGAGTATGAGTATATCCCTGGATGACATGTACTGTAGATAGATTATGGTGGGAACCAACGTACAGTCTTCATCGGCTTCACGTGCGCGAACAGCGTCGACACACTCACGTATGTATTCCCAATCTGCTAACTTGGCGTATCGCTGTTGTCTCGTTCGACCATGCAACTACGTCGTAACGGGGTTTGTATCCGTCGTATAAAAGGCTGGGCGGGCTCACTGTCATGGCCGCCACATTCCATTCGGCACCGATTCTAGGCATCAATTTGTGCGCGTTGTTACGGCCTTCTTTGACGCCAGTCCGCATCTTGATGGTCAGAGGAATCTCACCAAGTGCCTTATTCATTCCTATCAAGATCTTGCCTAATTTACCGGCAGCACATAGCACTGTGAGTGTAGAGACCTTTCAATATTCTGTTTCATGACGAACACCGCGAAGAACGTACGAGCGGAACCACTGCCTGTTCTGAAGACAAGATCGATTGGGCAACCACAGTTCAAGTCCACGAAGTTGATGCCGCTGCTGCTACATTCTCTTGCTATGATCTCGGCTGTAGGGACGAGCGTAGTGGGCTTGCTTCCTGCAACCTGTACCCCAAACATTGTCTCGGACGGATGTCGTCTGACCAAGGACCACTCTTCCTTAGAACCCGACAAAATAGATGTCGCCAGGCCCACTATGTGCCCCATGAACTTTCCAAAGAAAAAAATCTATAGGCACTGCAGAGCACTCACTTTCTCCGCACGTAATGTCAGCACCCAGGGAGACACAAAGCCGTCTGAAAGGCTGGAATATGAAATGAGAAGATGGGAGATCCATCTGACGCGTTGCGCTCACAAGATTTCCAACTGTAGTCAGGGGTCCTAGATCTAACAGGCAGAGAGCGTTTATTCAAAGGGACTTCCAGAGTAAGGCCTCGTACGTACAAGTCCTATCTGACCAGTGAAGCCGCTTTTTCTCTGAGAATCTGAAAGGGACATCTGGAAGATCGGCTTGTGCAACGGCCTCATCTGAGGACCATTTTGTGGGCGCTGGCGGGGGGGCCGCGACGACACCAGATAGTGCTGACGGTGCAGAATGAGGTTGCATTGGCTCACATGTTGGCGGTTCCTTGACTCTTGGAGCGTCGTCTGCATCAGGAGTCACCACCAAGGCCACACCTTCCGTCTCGACCGAGACATCGTGGTCATCCTCATTGCCATCCTGACCGCCGACTGCTGCCTTAAGCTCTTGAAGGTAGCTATCAGAGATTGGTGTGGGACACTGTATTGATTCATTTCACGCTTCGAGTATGAAGGGGGAAAATACGAGTGTACCTTCTTCGTCCTGAGAAGCTTCAGTGTCGATGGGGAGACAAAGTTGAGCTCTGTATTTGCGGTCGAAGTAATCCTCTTCTTTTCCTCGTCCTCCACTAATGAGACTGTTCCACCCTCGGCTTTTCGTATGTGACCACCAAGGAATCGGCACTTTAATCCAATTCTACAAGAGCCCGTCGCCTCGAAAACTGGACACTGTGTCGGAAAGTCAATAGAAGGCGGATCCTCTTCGATTCCTTTCGCAGCACCTGGTAAGTTCACGAACGGCGGTTCATTGCTAAGCATGGATTCGGAAGGGAAGAAAATGTCCCTGGGTTTTGCTTTGAGATAAGCCGGGATGTCATGCGAGAGGCGGCATCTTCAAAATGAGCGGGTTAAAAATACGAAGATACCAGTCGCGATGCAAGGAGGTAAATGCGCACTCTGAGCCAAAATCACATTTTCCAGCGCCAGCGAATCTCCAGCAGAGATCTACTTCGTCTTTGACTTTTGCCCAGCGTCTCCCTTTATTAGAACCACGTCGGGCCTTTTTCTCCTCCTTGCTGAGTTTCCGCCTCTGGGCACCACTCAGCTTGGCCTTTTTGGATGTGTTGTCGTCATTTGAAATGTCCTCTTGCTTGCGTTTTGTCACAGACGGATTGAGTCCTTCCTCAGCCGAAGCATCATCAATCTGGGGTTGCAATTTATCTGGTGCCGAAAGCAGGAATCTAATATGGAGTTGTCCGTATTGTCAACGGACGAAGAAGTAGGGTCACGACGAATGGCACGAACTCAGACTTGACAGGAGCAGTACCCGCGGGGTACAGTGCGCTTGTGTTCATGAAGCCCAACTGAAGATGATGTTCAAGTTGATATGGTGGTGGTTCGAGTTAACTCGAGTAGTCTCACATCTTATCTTATCAGTGACTGCTTCCTCCGTTGGTGACATACATTGTCAAGACTGTTTGTCGACTGGTACAAGTGTGCTATCCTGTTCCATAGAGCTATCCATAATTACTTTCAACATTTCTGACCCCACCCTCCCTGCCTCCTCGAACCGCGGCTCGAAAAAAGTAGCCGTCTCTTGAAACCTCTTCCTATACAAGTCAAAGCTGCCGAACGAGACGCATTGACTCCACCCGCGGGATGCCACTACAAACTCGACATCATCATATCGGTGTGATACATCATATAACGCGGCTTGGATGGCAGCCTCTAGTCGCTCATGGCTCCGAAATAGGTACTCGGCGACCCCGAACCACATGCGGAAAATCGGCGTGGCCGCAAGTTCCAGATGCTTAAATGGGTTGAGGCCGAGGCGAGCCCAGCAGTCTACCATAGCAAGCAACGAGAGGTGCGAGTTTGCAAGAGGGCGACTGCAGCTTGTAGGCTGGTCATTCTTAGCCAAGCTAAACTGGTCCAACATGCTCTCAGACAGGAGAATGGGTCTCCGAGCCGAGTTTTGAGCATCGCCAAATACCGCGTCTCTTGCATCGTATAGGCGCTTATGGAGCCCCCTCTCGTCTCCCGCAAGCATGAGTTTGAAGATGTCCGTCGTGCTCTGAGCATATTGCTTTATTTGTCTTTTCGCCGATGGGTTGAGAATCGCAAGGCCAGCATATACATGCCATTTGTTTGAGAAAATCCGCAGCACGATGTTGACCTTCACAGTCTCGATACCACCCACATAGTATCCATGTTCCCATGGGTATGATTCAGCACTTGCCCACGCGGTCCCCATACTTCACGAGAAACGAAATCAGACACGATAGACACGTCGACATTAACGCATATATGTACCTTAGAAAGGCAGCATGAGTAACGGCCTGTGTGTTGGCGGTCACCTCGTCATGTTCTTCGTATGACAAGTAGACGTAACGCGACTGGAGAGGTCTCAAGATGCTCTCGACTAAAGTAAGAGCATCGTCGGGAGCCCTATGCTTAATCAGGACCTGAAGAATGTATGTATCATTCTTCACCTGATGACTGGGAGCGATGATCGTACCAGCGGCTGGCCCTTCGCCGTCACAGTCGGGCCATGCAATGAATGGCAAGAAACGATATGTACATCGTCTGGTAGATGTTTCTCGAACGCTTGGCGCTCTGGTGCCTTAACGGAGATCTGGCCTCCAACGATAGCCCCGACCTTGGTAGCTGATGACAGTCAAGATCGGAAGCAATTCTGACGCAGCCGAATAGCTCACAGGGCCCGTACTCTGCAACAACGTCGTGAATGCTCTCCGCCTCAACGGAGTAGACAATGAAATCCGAGGTTCGTGAGACGTAATGTCCATTGCGAAGAACATTGATCCCAGGAGTGTCTAGGAGACGAAGTGAGTTGGACATGGCTACAGACATGAGGCTAGCTAGTGTTACTCTGGTATGCAGCTCTCAATGACTCATACATCACTGGAGTATCGCAGACATTGATCCTACAGAGCTAGGTCTAACTAGGCAAGTAGCAGGGGGAAATAACAGCTCACTTTTTCCATCCAGCGGCTGAGAGATACTTGGCATACATTCTCCCCATTGCCCCCATTCCGATAAGCCCAATAGTGGGCTGTTCGTCTATTGGGGCGTCTGGCGTCACGTCTGGACATATCATAATGTGGATGTGTTGAACAAAAGGAACAAAAGGGACGCAGACAAAGAGGGGGTCTAAGTTGGTGGAAATCAGAGATAAAGCGAGGTTTAACCGCGTGACTGTCCACTCGATGTCAAAAGAGATATTTTTGTTGTTCACATTACATCGGGGAAAGGAAATAGCAGAGAATTGTATGGTCACCAAGGAAGTGGCCACCAAGGGAGTAAAGTGACAACAAACAAGCGAACAACTCGGACCGAGAACCCCGAATTGAAAGTCATGAACGAGAAATGTTTTGGTACTGCAACGACGCAGAGTCGTATTCACGCTGAAATAATCGGTGTCTCTCATTCATCATATACCTATCCAATTCATCAGAATCCCCCTTGTCATGCTAGAGTGACGTCCACTGTACTCACATCATGAGCTCTGTCACATAGTCCCTCACCAAGCCTACACTCTCCGGGTCCATAGTAGACCCTGCCACCATCGATGGCAAGCTCACTGTAATGAGTGATATTAGAGTCAATTGCGCAGAGTGATGGCGATAACAAACCAATCATCCGCAAGAGGTGTTCTGCACCGTAAATGGCGCTCATCTCGCGTTCTTGGTTGACCTGCACAGTCGGACCCGTCACGTATCGCTTGCGTATTTCTGCGTACTGCGGCCGCTCGAAGCGGTAAAGGAGGTTTGACCCAAGCGCCTTGTCAAAATAGACCTTCAGGCCAGATACAATCGTTGGAAGTACCACCTGCGGGTCACGGAGGCTAGTGTGAATGAGAACGTCAGATAGAACCACCAAAGGATTTGGAGAGATGGCTACTGTACTTTGATTGGGGATCGTTATGAATATGTTGTTCGAATTCATCCAATATTTCTGCCACGGTGGGGCTCCGGGGTAAGGTGACCAGCTGGCAGAGGGGCGCACGAGTGCAGTTTAGAGCTGCAGAAACGAAGGGTACAAAGTTTAGAACCTCACCTGGTTATTCTTCGTCACTGCCTCCCAGTCATCCACGAGGAGGACTTTGAGCGTGTCTGGCACGGCTAGTCGCATCTCCGGCCTTCTTGTCCCATCGTCGTCTTCCCGCCCCCTTTTGGTCCCACGCCCGCCCTCTTTACGCCGCCCTCCTCCAACTTGCGCGCCACGAGCCGACGTGGAAGTTTTCGAGGCAGAGGCACTGGTCGAAGTGGCGGCAGCCTGAGCCTTTGAAAGGTCCTTCTGAAGGGCGAGGTTGGCCTCATTGAATTTAAGGAGGCGCGCAGTGGGGACCCACTCATCCCAGCTGTAGAAGAGGAGAGCACGAAATCGGAATCAGAAGGCGGGCAAGGATCTATGCGGGGAGGAGACGCACGTCTGCTTCCAGCCTTTGTAGTGTACAAGGTGGTGGGCCCCTACAGTGTCCAGTTTTGTGTTGGTCTCATCCCAGACCTCACATTTGAGGACTTTGGCCTCGTAAATGAGGGGCCCGTGGTAGCAGAGCACGCGTTCGTTCACAGCGAATGATGGTGTTGACATCGCGGCCAGCTACGACCTAGTTGAGCCGTGTCAACCCTATGGGCCCAGTAGGAAGTCCGAATCGTAGATGCAAGATACAAGACGGTTAGTCGCTTTTCAGGTACGCACGAATGCGGAGGTCGCTAAAAACACTGACGACGTCACACATACAATGTTGATGCTGGTGAGTTGTCAGCGGGCCTCTGGGCAGTTATGACAGCTATCCCAGCTATCTCCCGAAATTTCCCAAAGTACAATATCATTTCAAGTCATAATGCATATGTCCCATACATAGAACCTACGAAATGAGTACTCCTTCCCCTCTCTCATCCACCAGCACCAACTTCGCAGATTTCAGAATCCGAATGCCTCCCACAAGATCCCTCGGATCTCCAGCGTGTTCGAGTCCATCTTCTTTGTACCTCCACTCACCTAACATTCGCCGGGCCAACATTGCCCGAGGGGCATCACAGTATACTTTGACGTAGTCAATGTCTGTGAGCCGACTATCTGAAGCACTAGCGATCGGTAGGAGCAGTGAGGGATCCGAGGAGGTTATTTCGGTCTCTCTGTTGGCAGGGAGATACTCGGATGTAGCGGATGACTCGGACGCTCGCTGCGGTCGTGGAGAAGCAGCCCAGAATGAGAGAGACAGTGGCCCTGTTTCAGAACCAGATGTTTCCAGGCAAGACCTCAGAAAGGTCCAAAATTGTCGGAACGAGCTGTAAGTCCAGACTATGTCCGAGTCGCTACTTGTTGGCAAGTACCCGTGCCCCAGTGATGACATTGATATATGGCTCAAAGCAATGTCAGCTCTCGAGGCACCTCCCCAAGGTGGTAGTCCGCGCACGGGTATCAGCCAGGCAACACGGGAATATAGGGATGAGAGGAGAGTGTCGATTGAAGACTTGGTTTTGGGCGGAACTGGGACGAAAGATGGGGTGACATTAAGTGGGACACCGGGAGATGCGGAATGCGATGGCTTGAAAGGCGCAGGGATGTAATGGGGCTTAGTGGGTCGTCGTAAGTAAATAGAGCACAGGTCTGGATGGATCGAGTACCAACGGTATGAGCCTGTCAAGTGGTCCTATGTCTTCCTCTACCTTCTTACGCTTTGTTGGAGGCCCTCTCGAAGAAGGACTGCCCGAGGAGTGTCTGTTACGACCTCCCTTTGGAGTAGTTGGGGCCCATGAGTGTTGGGGGCAGAGCAGCGTACCCCCGAAAGGCTCCAGATCGGCAGTAGAGAACCTCTCTGACTCTGAGGGACGGGTGTCCCACTCCCTCATGGTACCGGTCGCGAGGGCAGCTGCAGCCGGAACTTGTGGGGGTGTGGGCAAATAGATGAACGCATTGTTGAGAAAACCTAAGTGTAGATCTTGGTGGATTGAACACGATGAAATGCAGGCATGTGCGCACACTCTTCTAGATCTCTAACATTCGGCGCTTGCCAACCAATTGTACGGCATCCAGCATGAACTACTGAGCGGCCTCGAGAGAGAAGGAAGGCATTTTCACTAGCGGCGTCAGGATCAGTCTTAGATGGTTGGGCTTGACATTGTACTACCGGAGAGTACGCGTGGACAGTAATTGAGCTTTTGCTCATAGGAGTGAGTGGAAGTGTGTGGCTGGATCAACAAACTTCCAGAGTCTGCGTGTATGTCTCACTCTTATGCAGAGATCCTGCTACTAGTACCCCGAATCAGGACGACCACCATGACCCAGCAGATCAGAAAGATTTCGAACGAACGTATACAATCAATACTACAACGAGTATCGGCAAATGCTCTCACAGTCCAACAAAGCACCTTGAAGTCATAAAACTTGCTTGCTCGACTACTATCACAGGTGGGAAGATGGATGAATGGGAGGTTGGATTGAATTGGAAGTATCTAGTATACATAGCCAAGAATCTTCCCTCCAACGTTTTTGCGACGCGCCTCGTCGTGGTCAAGAATGCCGGAGGAAGTCGTCTTAACACATGCTATTAGCATTCAAGTGAAATGAATAGCTTCCAACCAGCGTACTCACCAGGATAAGCTTGCCGAACGAACGTGCGGGCAAAAGCAAGTTGACCCAATTCTCTATCTGGTTCACCTGCAGATTGAATCGTGGTGAAATAACACCGGTCTTGTTTAACCGCCCATTGAGCTGCACCACGATCTTTCCAGAGCGATGGTCATCAATGATATCAAAGTCACCAATGTAACCTGCCAAAGTGACATCGTATCAGTGTCTGCCAAAAACTAGGGCCTAAAAGACGACGACGAAGACATATGTAGTCTCCTTTGTGAACCCAGATCCGTCATTACAAGGAAATGCGCTGTTTGGTTAGACAGAGACTTCATCTTTCGGAGAGTTAAAGCGAGAGAGGGGTGGAGGCGCGACCACATCCATCGCAGTTATCACTCCGAGTAGTTCAATATACGACCAGCGACTATCCCCGAATATACCGTCGCCGCAGAAATGAAGTGAAGCCAAAAGAAGAGAAGCGCTCACCATGACGCTGCATGACGCTGAGAAATTTCACCACGACCTTCGAGGACGGGCGAATGAGAACTTGGCGCTTTCCACGACGCTCAGCGTTGACAATGCTTTTCTGCAAAATACTGCGTTCAGAGAAACGGGACGTGAACGGATGAGGCATCACTTGCCAGACAGTCGTTCTATTGAATGGAGGCATAGCCTTAGCCATGGGCCCACAAGCAAAGATAGAGGAACGCACCAAGACAGACACGCGGACCATTTTTAGACGAAGAGTATAGAAGTGTCCAGGGTGTCTAAGAATCACAGTAAGCCCATGCTCGCTCGTCTGAGTGTCACGTCACCGAAGACGTGAGTCAAGACGAGCATATTCACCTCAAGGAAGGCGACAAGCAAGCGTGTTACAAGTTGAGACCAAGAACTAGTCAGCGTATGTGTGGTTCGCTCGGTGGCTGAAAAACTGTACAGTTCATCCTCACCACATCGGTAGTTAGTGTCTATATTCGTCCTCACTACTTACATCGATATGGTCAGTAATCCAAAGTTATTTTCCCTGTAACATGCTCCCTACTGTTTTCTTTAGGGCCGCGTTCGCACCAAGACCACAAAGAGAGCTTCCCGTGTTCTCATTGAGAAATAGTGAGCTTTTGACCATGTCCGTGCGAATGTCAGGCGAATTTAATACGTTACCTCTAGTTATCCTCGCCTCACCCTCGACTTCCACACGAACAAGCGGATTATTGATGAAGTTGTCAGTGCAGCTGATAACCCCATATTCCAACACGTTGACGAGGTACACCCTAGGCTGTCGTTCCCTCGAAACGCCTGCGCAACAAGATATCTGGGTTTACCACCCACTTGATGAAGCGTATCCAGCGCGGCCCAGTCCGTGGCATTTCGTTCAAGCTTCAAGAGGAGGAACGTGAACGGAAGGACAACTATGTCCCAGAAGTGTCTGCCCTCGACACGACTGCATCGGGCGGTCTTGTTGTCGACCCTGATACTAAGGTTTGTCCTCCCTTCCCCGCCCAGCCTTCTCAGATGTGGTAGTTCCTGACTTTATGCTTTTAGGACCTTCTGAAATCACTAAACTTTGAATCCATCCCCGTCACCGTTGAGAATCCTGTTATTGCTGTACCCGAACGCGGTCCTCGGAGGGAACGACGGAACGTACCTGGTGCTGGTCGCGCATGAGTTCAACGAGTACTCGTATGTATGGTGCCATTTCCAAGCCTGCCTATGCTATGTACCTGTTTCACGAAAAAAATTCATATATGAGCGTGGTAATAGCTCCATTCCCCCACTAGAATTGTCTTAAGTTGGTCTATGAGCGACAGCTTGGAAAGCTCGGGGAACATAATCTGTTCCCGACCCTGCAGCGGCTCCATTGGTCGGGCTGTAGACCGCCAACCCAGCTGATCGCAAGTCTGACCCTCGTTGACGGAAAGTGAAAGCCGGCCGGTATTATTTCTTAGAGAAGTCCGCATCTATACAGTTTAGCAGGTGCGGGTGAGAATGAAGACACGCCTGTCCGGGGAGGTGTGAGGTGTGAGAAGTTTATAGCCATGGTCCTCCACCTCCAGCTCTACAGTAGGTCCCTTCCAGTTGCTTGACGCACACTCAGACGGCATGTTCATTTCTTGCCTATGCAAAATACTCCAATGATTCTATAAAAATGCTACTATACCTAAGTGACATGTCATAAAATAATCAAACCAAGTCATTATACTATATCCTAAAGGTCGTGAAGGTCGAATAAACGATATTACCTTTCCTTCTTATCTCCCTCTATCGTCAGGGAAAGGCCTCCGTTCATATGCGTCATCACATCAGCTTGCACACCTTCCTCACCTCCAAGCAGCTTGCTATCCAGTATCGGTGACACAGGCTCTGACTCTGTCTCGGACGGATCCATTATTGGGCTTGAGCGCTGCGATTTGCTCTGCATTTCTGCCAACTCTTTGCGCAAGGCTTCTAGCTCACGTTCAAACCTAGACGCGGTCAGAGAATATTAGGGCACTACATTGATAGACGCACTTTCGGCCGAAGACTTCGATGTAAAATCCTCCTCCATTCCACACGCTCACACTAAGTATGAGCAAGAGGTATGCACCTGACCAGAAAGGAGAGTCATAGAGAACAAAGACAGGGGGGACATCTGTTAGGACAGAGTAGGCTTTGGGGAACGTCGCGTTGTCAACAGGATGTCATGAACGTCTTGGCTACACTTACCAAATTGTCCCAACATAAAGTATAATTCCCTATTCTCCGGCTTGACTTTGGAGAGCATGTTGCCGATCAACCCGGGCTTGTTGAGCATCCAATGTAAGGATGTAGTGCGTTGTCCGGACTCCAATTTCTTACGGCGATCGACGTACACGAGCTGAGTTAATGTGAATAGCATGATGCATCGAAATTCATAAGAACTGACCTTCCAGTACAGGAATTGCCATACAATATCTAATGAAACAATCAGGCTGGAATGATCAGATAGGCCTGGTGTCCGCTCTCACAGATAACACTACTTAGTAGAAGCGCTCGCCAAGGTTGCAGATGAGGAAGTTCCTTCAATGCAGGAAACCGCTTCTCAGCGTCAACGTAGAAGTGCCTGACCAACACAATTAAGAGGAGTGACAAAGAAGAGAAGTAGGGCGCACCTGATTACTGTGAATGTGAATGGCGGGTATATGTGTATGAACAGACTTGTCACCTTGTCTGAGTCGTGGAAGACAAGGCTGTTCCTCCATGTGATGATAGCACTCGCAACGGACCCATGGCTGAGACAGTAACATGCAACGAAGAGAGAAGGCGAGTGTGGGAGGATCCATAGGAACACGAAGTTCAAAATGTTGACATAGTAGCACAAGTCAAAAAGGAAGTAGTGCCATTGCAGTTTCTTGTACTTGTAGCATCGATAGGGAAGGAGGCATAATAGCTGCAGAGTATATGAAATATGGACATATCTGATGGCGCTTTGATAAGACGCAAGGAGGGGGAGTCGGGAACTTACTGCGGAGCTAGACCAAAGAGCAGGGCGGAGAATACTAGCGACATGACTCCAAAGAAGAAACTGATCTTCTCTCGAGTACGGACAACCTTGGTAGATTGCCACGCCGCGGACAGCGATACCATACGCGTGGAGACCTGCGGAAGCTTGGCAAACTGACCCGATTAATCCTCGAGGCAACATACCTTCAGCTTCAGCCTGGCAACCTCGCGCTCGAAATTCTCTGCGAGGGCTTCGGGGCTGGGAGGTTTCCCTTTGAAAATCTCGTTAAGAGCGAGCTCTGCGCGCATCTTGAGCCTGTCCTTGCGCCTAGTGATGTTGCGCTGCAACAGGTCCATCCGCGCATCCCAGTACGTCTCCAATGTATCTGCGAAGCCAAGTCAAGCATGAATGCTATAGGATTGAGATGGGGCCGACCTAGCAGCGTGAAGGCATTCGCGAATTCTAATCCGTCCTCAGGGACGAGGCGGTCCAAGGAGAACGAGCTCATTGGGAAGAGATTAGGGGATTCTGGACGGGACAATGGAGAAGGCGGCCTCGAATATTCTGCAGACATTTATGATTCATGAACAGAGTGGTCGTGGGAGAAACGGAACAAAGGAGGCCCTGAGGTTGAGTGACTGTGACTTGACTGGAAACACAGGAAACACGTCGACGCGGACACGGTCATCGCTTAGTCATCAACTTCATCAACTTCATTAAGCCACAACCACATAATTAGAACGAGCATAGTACCCAAGAACCTATATCCCAGAACATATGTCCAAAGAAACTATTTCATACTGAGCCCCACGGACTGTTGACGCTACCCTGTCCAACATGAGCGCTAGCATAGCCGTTCGGTTGTTGTGTTAGCCAACCAGTGAACGGATTCCCTGACACGCTGGCACCACCTGGTTGCCCGTTCCCATACTGTTGTGGCTGAAAAGTCGTCTGGGTCGGCTGTTGCTGGAAGGGGACTTGAGCTGGCTGCTGAAATGGTGATCCCGAAAAGGGTCCAGGTGACGGCGTCATTGACATAAATGGCGCCTGTGGCTGAGGAGACAGCGTGCCCTGATGTGGTACGCCCGCATTGAAGAACGGATTCGTAACAGATTGAGAGAATGCCGGTTGCTGGACCTGTGGCGTAAAAGAAGGCTGCTGGGGAAGGGACGACCCGAATGACGAAGACAATGGCGGATGGTTGTGTTGAGCCTGAGCCTGTTGCTGAGCGGCCATTTGTGCAAATGGGTTGACCCCACCGGTGCCTAAGGCAAATTGGGGTTGCACTGGCTGCATAGCAACTCCTGGAACCAACGCATCTGCGCCTGGAGAAACGCTTGGACCCAAACTTGGGCCATGAGGGGCTGGCGCCATGGCGAAGTTTGGGCCCAGGGTAGTAGATCCTGCAGGGGGATTTGGGGTTAAATGTGTAGCTGGGACAGGCGCGGGGGGAGATGCTGCGGATGATAAGTATTGTAATGGTAATGTAGATGTCTGGGTCGGACTCTGTAAAGAAGCAAGGTCGGACCACACGCCGCCCGCAGGTGGTTGGGCCGGAGGTGGAGCTGGTTGAGAGACTGAGCGACTCATGGTGCTATTGGCCGATGCGCTGGGCATCGTCTCTGTACCAGTTGGTGCAGTTGGTGCAGAAGTTGCAGAGGGTATCGATGGTTTGGGTGGTGGCAAAGTATGAGTTCTACTCCGGGTTGGACTCGATGGGAACGAGGAGGAGGATGTTGACGACCTGACAGACGAAGCAGAACGTGACGGTCCAAGATGGGAAACAACGATAGCAGCTCGATCTCTGCGACCAGCAAATCGCTTGAACTCATATTTGTCTAGGAGCGTTACACACAGGCCAATGTTGGTTTGATCGTACAACCAGACAGGAAGAGTCACCTACCGCGAATGAATTTCTCTATCTCGCTATCTCGGTCGAGGTCGATCATATTTGCCGGTGGTGGGTGGCGAACCTCGTCTGGGTTATACGTGTCATTGGATTTGATGTTCCCCATCTGTCGCATGCGCTAAGAAAATAGCAAGGTTTCATGTCGAAATTCCCTGCCTCTGATGAAATTTGCGCACCTCAACTTGCTCCTTCGACCAGACATCCATCGTCAGGCTTTTCCTGGAGATTTCGAGTCTGCGTGAGTATGTACGCGCCCCCAGTAGCTGACATACGTACACCTTTGTAACATGGGTTCCGATCTTCCGATGAACACTAGCACAATTTACGCTACACAGAATGGGCGTTGGGCAAAAGAAGAGGCAAAATTACATACCAAATGAATATTCCAAGGTTGTGGGAGGCCCATCGCGGATTCCGTGTCTTACAATCTGCGCATAGGTCTGCGAGAGTGAAGAGAAATGGGGGAGAGGGACAAAGTCAGTGATTCTGGGGATGATTGTGACGTCTGCGGGCTTTACTTGGCAGAAGCAGGGCTGCCAAGAAGTGCCATGACCCGTAGCTCCACCTGAGATCGTTTGTGGGTTGGGCCAGGCCGGCCGGAGCAGAATCGACAATAAACGATGGATGGGTTAACGGATGGGGTAAAGTAAGACTAACCGTTACCAGGCCTCGTTGCGAGCTCCATCAGAGCCTTCTGATTACGCTCTGCAGCAATTTTGCTCACAGACATAGTAAAGAAGTAAGGGTGACGTTGCAAGTCGGTGGAGTGAGAGTTCAAGTCAGCCGTGGCCTTAGGGAGAAGCCGCGCCCGCCGGGACGTTGTCCGGAGCATTCGGACCTGGACAGTAACTACTAGTCTCATCTCCGAGTCGGGCCATGGCTACAGCCAAGTCCCATGTCGACCCTCTGACCGTATATGCGAAGCACTCCTTTGAAAACGACAAATCCTATCAAGTGAGCTGATTCCAGGCGACAAGATCGCTCAACTGATCACGGGCCTGCCGAGTAAGGGAGGTTTGTCTACGCTCTACTCTAGTGGCGCTCTAGACGGTCTGTCTGGAGAGGTCAAGGAAGACTTTCTTAGGAGATCACGGGTCTTTTACTTCAACCAGTGAGCACTTGTTGAACAGTTCAGTCTCTACTTTGGAGGCTCATGTCCTTCAGAGCTTATGGGTGCAACATATCTGAAACCGATGCTAAGCAAGTGGAAGGTTGAAACATTGGGGACGCTCAGGCATATTTCTGATGCCATTTATTTCTCAGAAGGCCACACACACGCCCATTCTACCCCAGAGGCCACTGTCACACAAGGCCAAGAGGTGTCTCCATCGATCCCTGAAGCTCCTAGGACCCTTACGTTTGCGGAGCTTCAGTCCCTGATCGAACAGGGTAAGACGGATAAAATCCCGAACAACAAGCACATCCCCGACACTATTAATGTAGTGCTAAGCTTACTCTATCCTGAGCTGCTTGGCCCACGATGTTCACCGCAGGAGGCTACACCCAGCCAGTCGAATGCCCCGCAACGCCGAAAGCCCTGGGAGGTCCTATCGCAGTCGGAATGACGTCAGAAGCCGAGATTAGCAGTATGGCGCCAAGAGGATAAGCCTGGTTTTGAACCCCTCAAGTCGTACATGGTCAGTTTGACCGCTCCATTAATATATTGCCCTCATGCACAGAACAAACTCCAAGCGCAGCCCGGAAATTGGACTTGAGAGTTAACGATTCCTTTCTAACCTCGAAAGATCTTTTTTTCTCCTTTGCTTGAACATCCTTTAAGTTTAATTAGTGTTAAATCTACTACGCTTATATTGTCTGACAAGTTGGACACTTCAAAATTGGTTGTCGGCCCGTAATCCTTGTTTAGCTTATCTCCTTTAGACGCGTAAGCCTTCTAGCTTCCGTGGCTTCGCAGTGACAGCGATTGACATCTGCTCGTTCATTAATAGGAATCGCCAAATTTGTAGGCTTTTGTCGTGAAAATCATCTCGAAGGGTTTTATTAAGAACACCCGGCTGGATGCCTGTGCTCGTGTACTCAGGATTGATGTACACGTTCAAGAAGCAGCTGTACTTTGAGCCTTTTCCATCATAATGGGCTTTGTGGGTTTAGGAAAATGTGTCTTGTTTGACGTTTGTTGAGCAGTCTGGCTCATTGACGAAAGTGGTTACTATCCCACACGTAGATTACCACTTTACTGCGAAAGTATCTTCGGAATGACTCACAAGGGAGTTAAGAATGAATGAAAGACTCTTCCATGCATGCCAGATCTGTTCGCAAACATTTACTTCTATCTCACTTACGTACATACACTCTCTTTCTGGCATCTTCGATCCCTCGTCAGTCATTCGCGACGCTTGTTCTAACTCCCACCACATTCAGTAGTAGGTGCGTCCCAATCGCAAAATGATCACTGGCCAGGCTTGCCCAAACCGGGACTTACCGGGAAACAACGTTGAAATTTCAATATCAGAGATGCGACTGCGAACGACTCTCGCAGGAACTCTTCTCCGCCTCCACTGATTCCAAGATAAAGAGACTCGATCCTCAGGCCTCAGGCTCGACTCTACGACCACCACGGCACCTTGCACGAGTTTTCTTCCCACGCTCAGGGGTGGTATCCATTGAGCGCCCTGCTACCAGTAAATGTGCCTTATTTAGCGACTGCGGGTTGAAAAGCGACGCACTGCATCTTCCCATCAATATCCTCACTCTAAAGCACCAAGAAATGGATCTGAACTATATCTTGAAGACTCACTCGACCACTACGACTATTGTCCTCTCCGCTATGCCCTTACTCTACATTGTTGTGAGAAAGGTCCTCCATCGCCTCAGTGCTCCCATCCGTGATCTTCCGGGTCCAAAGTCGGTGAATTGGTTCACCGGAAGTCTTGAGAGACACATTTGGGAGCCAGATGCACAGGATGCCCAATTAGATTGGACATTGAAATATGGTCCTGTCTTCAAGTACTATGGTATGTTCAACGTAAGTGGCTCATATGTTCATATGTTACCTACACCAACACATCGGACCATCTTATGTTTCCAGATGGCCATGATCGTTACAACGGATCTCCAAGCGTTGAACTATATTCTTAATGCCCCTGAGTTTGACAAACCCTACGCGGATCGTCAGTTCTTAAAAGAATTTACCGGAGAAGGTTGGCCCAATTTCCTTAGTACCTGCAGTGTCTAAGATTGACCATCGTCCTAGGCTTGTTATTTGTTGAAGGTATCTCTATTTGACTTGCATATATCTGCATGGGTAGTTTAAAACCCTGATATCAGGGTCGCAACATAGACAACAGGTAGCTTGCTTCCATAACATCGACATCATTTGACTGACCTCGTCCTTGAAGCGCAAAATTATGGTTTGTTACCGTATGACATCGATTTCGGCCACTTTACTCATATCGCATAAACAGAGTCCTGCATTTGGTCTTCCCCAAATTAAGGAATTCTCGCGGTTGTTTGTCGAAAAGGCGAATGAGGTTCGTGTGTTCGTCCGAGTTCTTGCAGGTCGTTCAAGTTTCATTAGTTACGGGACGCCCTGATGGCCGAAACAACTCAAAATCGCGCACCGGATGGTAGCCAAAGAATTGACATCTATGTATGGCTTAACAAAACTACACTGGACATCATCGGACACACAGGTAATAGTGCTTCTATGATTACTGTCCCTCTAGAAGTGATGATGAACGTCATCAGGTTTCAACCATACATTCGGGGCCCTTCATCAAGTTGGGCCTCCTGAAATGAGCGAATGGTTACGCAAGGCCACCACATTCAACCCTTTCAGTTTAAAGTTCCTGTTCACAACATTACCACTGGCTCGGAAAATCGTATGTCATCCCTCATTGAGATGAAATCAAATTATGTTGACATATATCATCAGCCTACTGATCGCACCCGTGCAATGGCAAGCATGCACAAGTGTATTCGTTCGATTGGTCAAAACGTGATATCTCAAAAGAAGGCTGAAATACTAGCTACTACTGAGATGGGTAGTAAAGGCCGTGTTGAGAAGAAAAACATTCAGGGACGCGATCTGCTCAGCCTTCTCATCAAGGCAAACATGGCCTCGGATATCCCAGACAATGCGCGGATGACTGACGAGGACATAATGGCGCGTGAGTCGAAGTCCGATTATGGTGCTTTCAGCGAGAATACTGACGATGATACATTTCGAAGAGGTCCCAACCTTCCTGCTTGCTGGCCATGAGACAACAACGTACTTACATAATTTGCCATGTTGCTGGGGACATATACTCATATATTGTCGTCAGCGTCGCCGTCTCCTGGGCTCTCTACGCTCTTGCATGTCACCCGGCAGCCTACGCTAAACTGACTGCAGAGGCGCGTGGATTTTACACGGACACTCCGTCCATGGACGAGCTTAATGGAATGACATATCTTGACTACGTGACACGGGAGGCTCTGCGCCTCCATTCTCCGGTCTCAAATACGGTACGGGCGGCCGCGATAGATACAGTGGTTCCCTTAAGCGAGCCTTTTATTGACCGACATGGGGTCAAAAGGCACGAACTCAGGCAAGTGACACCCATCGTGTATTACTGCCTTATATTCTGATCCTGATGAATGGCATGCGTGCGTAAAAAGTGTACGAGAAGGAGATATGATCCTCGTTCCGATTCTTGCCATTCATAGACTGAAATCGTTGTGGGGTGAAGATGCGGATGAGTTCAAGTAAGAGTGATTCCCTGGGATTCGCGCACGTGCGCAGTTTGATTCAGGTTTTAACTGCACCTGTCTGTCCGCAGGCCAGAACGTTGGGAAGCTATTCCCGAGGCGGTTAAAGCCATCCCGAGCGTGTTTGGCAATCTGTTGACATTCATCACTGGGGCGCATGCGTGCATCGGCTACCGCTTCGCTGTAATTGAGTGAGCCTTTCTCGTCGCCATCAGATGCAATTTTTTTTGGGTATATTCATATTTACTGATGGACACACTCTCGGGAACATTATCAGGATGAAAGCCATTCTATTTAGTTTTGTTCGATCATTTGATTTTGAGCTCGCTGTTCCTCCGGAACAGATCATTCGGAAGTCGCTGATCGTGGCGCGACCATTTTTGACCTCGGACCAGGAGAGTGGGCCACGATTGCCTCTCATTATTCGACCTGCAACGTCGGATTGATGGTCCCAACCGCGAAAGATCCGCTCATTCTGTAAGTAATCGTGACCATAATAACGAGGTGTCTCTAGTAAACTAAATAGCGGATGTGGATATAGGTCAGATTACTTTATATGTACAGACTATGTAAGGTCCCAGACTCTAGGGACGTGCCAATGGAAGTTCTCCCTGCCAGGCCTGAACAGGGCCATAAGATCGTCCAAACCGAGCTTGAGGCTCTTGAGGTTCTTGATCTTGTCGCCACCGAGAGAGCCCGCTTGCTATCCTGCAATGCGAGGATACGCTCCTCGACTGTATTCTCTATCGTTAGCTTGTAGATGTTGACGTCGCGTGTTTGTCCCAAGCAATGGGCACGGTCGAAAGCTTGATCTTCAGGCGTTGGGTTCTACCACAAATCGACCAAAATGACGTTATTACATGCCGTCAAGTTGAGACCTGAGCCAGAATGCGCATTGTGAGTTTCTGTCTGGGAAGGTTGCACCACATACCGTTGCTGGTACTGGGTCAGAGCAGTTGACGGATGAGGGGGAGGAGCACGACTCAGATGGTAGCGTGCGGGACGTACGGGACAAAAAGCGCAGGAATGCTAAAACCTTTCGGGACCTATAAAA
>QFEZ01000238.1:0-19242 GCA_003316425.1 Russula lepida
TTGGACCACACTTTAAGGCAGAGTTAAGACCACTTAAGCAGCTTTAAGGCAATTCCCGTTTTCCTGATGATAATAGTAGTTGAAAATAAAGATATGTTTGACTTGTTTCAAGCTTAGACATAATGTCTGAAGGTGTGCCTTTGATTGTATGACCAACTACAGCCAACTATTGCCTGATCTCACAGCAATTTTATGTTCTATATCAAAAGCTCCAAAAGTGTTACAATGATATCCCCATAAGTACTTTACTTTCTCTCTATAATGCTAAGTGGGATTCTCATGCTGTGAAGTGCCACACTGCAAATAATCCAAAATTGCAAAACATTGCAATGCTTTTGGAGCCCATTGTACTTGTAGGAGAGTTGTCTGCTAAGCCTGAGTTCTGAGATGACATGTTCAAAGGTGGAGCAGTGTAGAGGAGCAGGTGGCTTTTTTGGCTGGACAAGCCCTCCTTTTATCCTGAAAAAGGGGGTTGTGTTGGTAATAGGCTTCAAAAAGATCTGGGGCATAGATTTGGTCCACAGGTTCCCATGTATTGTTAGCTTTTGGGTAACTGACCTGTTTAATGAGATATTGGAGTTTTTGGCCCCTTCCAGGATGTCAATGGGCCTTGAAGGCTTCAACTTTGTATTCTTCTTCATTATTGATAAGGTCAGGAGGGGGCCTCAAATAGTTTGGTCCATGTGGGGTGATAAAAGGGATGCATGGAAAGTGTTATAGATGGTCCAGGCTAGGAGTAAGTTGAGCTAAAAGGCAACTAGGAATATCTGCTTATCAATGATAAAACCCAGCCAGAAATCCAGTAAATCAAATTGAATCAGTTCAATTGACACATAAACTGATCTAATGTAATGAAATGATATTAAATAAAATATAAACATTTGTTTTGATTAGTAGATAGTTAGTAATGATCAAACATTGTGTAATCATATCAAATCAAATTAAAGCATAAGATCAAACCAAAAAACCAGACTGAATGGCTACTTTATATTGCACACATCACCTGGATATACTAGATCTATGGCTTGTAGTGTATGCTATACTTGTAAGTCTTGTTTTCCTGTAGAAGTAGCATAGTGTTCAGTTGGTGTGCAATAGACTAGATTAGGTAGTAATGTTACTGTATAGGGCTGCATGCCATAGTATACAGCCATACAATCATACTATACTAAGACCCATACTATACCCATCAACCCAATCAATCTTTTTTCAAATGGCCATACCAGTCACTATGGAAACAAGTTTATTTGCAGAGCATAAAGTGCATGTAAAATACAGAATAATCACACCATAAGCTGACTTGTCGGACTATTTTTGTACAGTGTGATTCCTGAGTCCCATAGTGCATGTTTTCCAACCCTAAAGCAAGCTCTCCTTTGGGGCTTGGTCATATAAGCTGTGCATTTTCTCCTCCTCTTCCTTTTCCTTGCTCCCACTTTTAATCTGACTCTAAACTTAGCTGTCATTTGAGCACAGAGTGCTTTTTACACCCTTTTTTGTGTTGCCCTGGCTCCAACCACACAGTGGGTCTTTTTTTTCTCCAAAGTCATTCTTCCTTCATGTCACATGCCCTATGACACTAGAGTGACTACATGTGTGTTGTCTACCTTGCACCTTTTTTTTCAGTTTTTCTCTGGTTCACTTGTTCTCTTGGTCCTACAGTGAGCTCCAAAAGCATTGCAATGTTTTGCAGTTTTGGATTATCTGTAGTGTGGTGCTTCACAACATGGAAATTCCACTTAGCATTGCAGAAATAAAGTATAGTACTTCTTCTTGGCTTTCAAATGAGTCCTAGTACATATATTTTGAATCAGTGGTTGTGGAGATATGCCCTCTTCAAAATGGAGATATCATTGCAACACTTTTGGAGCTTTTGACATAGAACATAAAATCACAGTGAGATCAGGCAATAGCTGGCTATAATTGGTCATACAATCAAAGGTACACCTTCAGACATTATGTCTGAGTTTGAAACAAGGCACACATATCTTTATTTTTGACCATTATTATCACACAATCCCCCTTTTTTGCTCAAAAAGCACTACTCTCCTTTTGCTTAATGCAGGCAAATCTATGTGCCCTATTGTATCTACCACTGCTGTTTATGCCTCTACCTTATATAGACTTTGCTTTAAGTAGCATTTTGAGCTCCCAAACATGATTGGTAGTCATCTATTTAAGCTAACCCCTGTTAATATCCCTTATACTGCACATTTTATTTTCTCCTGAGAGGCATAAAATGCAGTCCAAGTCCCCAAAACACTTTACAATATTATTGAGCAGCCTCTATTACCTAGTACCATTTGATTTTACCTTTAAAGGGCAAATATAAGGGCTGTAATTAAGTCTCAATGCACTGTTCTCTTTGTTAGACATTGTAAAGCTCATTAGACTGGGCCTATGCATGCAAGCATTGGACTGTAAATGACTGAAAAGGGATTATACAAGCTTTATAACCCCATTTTAGTCATTTACAGTTCAATACCTGTAGGCATAGCTCCAGTCTAATGAGCTTTATAATGTCTAACAAAGAAAATAGTGCATTGAAACTTAATTACAGCCCTTATACTTGCCCTTTAAAGGTAAAATCAAATGGTATTGGGTAATAGAGGCTGCTCAATAATATTGTAAAGCATTTTGGGGACTTAGACTGCATTTTATGCCTCTTAGGAGACAATAAAATGTGCAGTATAAGGGATATTAACAGGGGTTAGCTTAAATAGATGACTACCAATCATGTTGGAAAGCTCAAAATGCTACTTAAAGCAAAGTCTATATAAGGTAGAGGCATAAACAGCAGTGGTAGATACAATAGGGCACATGGATTTGCCTGCATTAAGCAGAAGAGAATAGTGCTTTTTGAGCAAAAAAGGGGGATTGTGTGATAATAATGGTCAAAAATAGCCAGCTATTGCCTGATCTCACTATGATTTTATGTTCTATGTCAAAAGCTCCAAAAGCATTGCAATGATATATCCATTTTGAAGAGGGCATATCTCCACAACCACTGATTCAAAATATATGTACTAGGGCTCATTTGAAAGCCAAGAAGGAGTAATATACTTTGTTGTTGCAATTCTAAGTGGGATTTCCATGCTGTGAAGCACCACACTATAGATAATCCAAAACTGCAAAACATTGCAATGCTTTTGGAGCTCACTGTACAACATGAAGAAGTCAAATAACAAAGTCCTCATGTATTCAAGGAGCTCTTTCAACTACAATAGATCAGTTGTGTGTCCTCCTCTTTCTGTGTGCTTGTCATCTTGGGATGATTTTGCTTTGTACTTACTGTAGTCCATTCTGACTCATAGTGACTCACCTCTCCTGTATATATAAGACCCTTCCTCCTTTAAAGAAGCCTTAAGCTTATCTTTCTATGCAATACAGATAGATTTGCCTTCACATGAATGAACCCTAATAAGAGCAGTGTGCTACCACTCTTGTCAAACAGTTGGGCAATGAACAGCCACTAGGACTTGCTTCCTGCTCATGACTTAGACTCTAAGTCACTCAACCAAAGACCCCAAGACTTGATACAAGTTCAATCAAAGCCAAATGATTCCCATGATCTCCAAGTTCACTGATGATGCTGTGACCTGTTGGTGATATGCCTATATATATAAAAGCTCCATGTTTGGTATGAGACAGCCTTAAGCTTGTCTTTCTATGCAATACAGTTAGATCAGCCTCACAAACAACCAAATTCCCAGAGCAGTGTGCTTAAGCCCCTGACAGAAAGTTGGGCATTGAATCCAGCCACTAAAACTTGCCTCCCACTTACAACTTAGCCACTACATCAATAAAAAATTGACTTGTCTACAGAGCTACCAGCTTTACATAGAGCTATGTAACTCCATATAGCCTGATAGCTTTGTAGACAAGTCAATTTGTTTCCTGATGTAAGTCACTTGACCGAGATCCCCAAGATTCAAAATGAGCTCAACCAAAGCAAAATAATCCCTGAAGTCACTGAAAACCCTGAGATCCCCAAAGTCACTGTGGACTGTTGGTGACATTTTTACACTCCAAGTGATCTCTCTAGTGTTGATGGGATGCAACATGAGCTCATCTGAGCTGTTCTCAGTTGGCACGATGGCCCTAGCCAGTATGACTGTGTATTTGTGGTAACTGATGAATTGGCCAAAGGGATGTATGGCCTTGATATTGCTTGTGTTCAGTACTTCTTGTCATTTTCCTATTATGGTATCAGATATTCATGTGCACTAGTGCACTAGTACTCTCATATTGGTGATGAACCTGACAAGAATACAGGAATGTAGACTGTGGAGCCAATCTATGAGAATGGGACACCTTTCAAAGGGATCATCCATATCAACTGCATCATGTGAGCTGCACACCTTATTGGGATTTATGAAACAAGACATATCCCTTGACAGTAGACTCTCCATGACTCACTGGACAGATTTGATTTATATTATGTCAACAAGTATATAGATCACCATGCCGTTGAAACCATGTTCTAACATTGGCTCTACCTCACCACACCCCTCTTATTTGCTGCAAAAACATCATCTACTGTCCCCTCTGTCCATGTAGATGCTTTCTTGCAAGAGCAGTTGCAGCCCCTCCATCTCTGTCCATCTGTATCTGAACAAGTGTCTATTACACTTTGATAGCATTTGTGGGCACTTGGTATGGCATGGGAATTTCAGCCCCCCCCCCCTCGCCCTTACCTGCTTTTCTATCCCACCATCCTCTATGTCTCATCTATCAATATGGGCATTCAAATAATCTTCTATATGTTCCACTCCAGGTCTACCATCTGGAATTCCATCCATGACCTGGCCTGTGATGACTCAGAGACCATCATTTCAACCAATGCAAATGATAACAATAGTGATAGCAGCAATGGGACTGCCATCACACAGTCCTCAGAAGCTGGGTATATGCACAGTGCCAATACATTGGGAAATTGTACAAAAACTTTCCAACTTTTCAGCTTTTTTAAGCCATAACAAGCTCAAAAGCTGAAAAGTGAAAAAGCCGAACTTGGTCATGCTGGATGAATGACAAAAAGGTGTAAAAGTATAGTTTATGAAATGATTGACAAAGGATCTATTTGGACTTTTTACGCTTTTCCATTTTTCAACTTTTTTTGCAGCGGCCAAAGGCAGCTTTTGGCAAAATGTAGGTTACTTGTCAGCTTTTGGACTTTATGAAACTTTATGAAACTTTTCCAGCTTTTTGGGCTCTTACGAGCTCGTACGAGCTCGTATGAGCCCAAAAAGTTTGCTGCAGGGTTGCCAATGTAGGGAGATTTTGGTACATCATTATTATATCAATTGGTGGGGACTGACTCCTATGAGTGCAGGTAGACCAGATTCATTTAGTTCCATTAAGTGGGACCAACACAGTCGATATCAGGGTCACTGTGTCATTGAATTTCCCAGTCCAGGACCCAGGTTTACCCCCTTCAACTCCAACATTACACCCTAGGGATGTTAAGGCCCATACATTGTGGAGTGAGTTGCGATCAAGAAAATGCAATGTCCTTCTCTTCACCTGGCAATCCTGGGAACTTTAATGAGATTGCCAGTGGTATTACAAGCAATCTTGGGAATGCATTTGACATCAAGAATGAGTCTGACATTAGGAACCAGTCTGACATTACACACAGCAACAAGTGCTGTATCATAACTTGGAATGGCAAGTCTGATGTCAGGGATAAATTTGACATTGCGTAGGGCTAGTAGGGCTAATAGTACTTGAATGGCATTGTATATCTTAATTTGGCTTAAATTGGATTGGATTTCTTTTAAGTCTGCTTAAATTGGATCAGATGTCTTAAATCACTTAAATTGGATTGAATGTCTTAAAATCAAGTCAGCTACTTAAATAGCACTAAGTGTCTTAAACTTAAGTTTGCTAAGTCAGAATTAAGGAAAACTTAGGTATTAAGGTAATAAGGGGTATTAAGAAAAATAATAAGATATTAAGAAAATTTCCATTTTCCTGATGCCACTTCTTCACAAGCAAGGCACTCAAGGTAGCAGAAACCCTCATAAAAGCTGTGGTGGCACAAGGACTAGAACTAGCCCTCCCTAGTGGTCTTCTGACACACCTCTACAGCATCACTAAGAAATGGACTAGACTAGACCAGGTTTTTATCTTAGACCACTTGGCAGATCTGGTAGAATGCTATAATACAGTCCCCAGCTTCCAATGCATTAAAATGGACCACCTCCTAATAAATATCAAGCTCAACATCTTAGCAATATCTACCAAACATGCTATATTCTGGAATTTCTGAGAAATAGACTGGCAAAGCTTTTGGGAAACACTAGAAACTCAGCTAGAAGACCTGGACCCACCCAAGCCAATAACTAGCCAGAAGGAACTAAACTCAACATGTGATGGACTAACAGCAGCCATACAAGCAACTATAGAACTGGAGGCACCCCTAACTAAGCTCTGCTCAAAGTCCAAGCATTGGTGGACAAAGGAACTCACCCAGCTATGGTGACATATGCAAAAACTAGGCAAATAAGCATACAATTTGTCACTGCCACTTTGTATGCATTAGTGCCTAGACTATTTGCTGGATCGTCATCTAGAGATTCAATAGAGTAAGAGGTTCCCACCTTGCAAGTCCCTTAGCAAGACCCCCTTGTGAAGAGAGAGAGTGAAGAAAGGAAACAAAGTAAATTGAGACAGGAGACTCAACTTGCCAGTTTAGGGCAGTTAAGGCACTCCCTATATACTATTACAGGATAGGCTAACTAGGGGTCTAAGACCAAACCGAGTAGGAGCCTAATAGTTTGAAACAATGGTACTGGTACACGGGCCTCCACAGGCTAGGCCTATACAAACAGGTGAACATGAAATGGGGCATAGAATCATATCATCAGACCAGAGTGCAAGATAGCAAGCTGTCACGCCTAGACTCATAACACATGATAACATCACAGGACTAGACCAATGGACCTTTTGTACTGGTTCTTCATCACTTACATGGGCCAGAGAGCGACACATCAGCTCCTCCTCCCAAGGCCGGTTATACCACTCCCTCCATCAGAGTGGACATCCTTGTCCACGGACCAATCCCATTCCTTGCCATAATCACGCAGCTTTGACATGGGTTTGCTCTTGTTGTGCCCCCATTTGCTGCCTAAGGCATAAATGCCTGACCTTTTGTGTGACAAGTGATGCTTCCAATCTCCCTTTTGATAACCCTCATTCGACTGTCCTTGTGGCCTGTTCGGTTTCCAATAGGTCAATCTGGGCATCAAGGGAATGGCATTCTTCATCCAGTTTCCAAAACTGGTCAGCCTCCGCCACATACCCCCAGTTGTCGACTGGAAGCTTGTCAAGTTCTCGGCGTAGCACTGCATAGGTGGTCCTACTGCCAACCAGTGCACTATGAAGCCATTTGGGTAACACAGTTGCCCATTCGTCGGCTGAATTTGGGTCGTTGCAGTTTGGGGCATAAATTGGCACAATAAGAGGGAGATTGTTTGGGGTGTCTCCGTCAATATATGTGGCAACTTTGCCCCCTTCGACATGTTTGATCCACTTGGCCGGGCAAGTTTGGCCATCTTTGCACAGGAGGTCGATATATACTTGCCCACAGTTTTCAATATACCTAGGTGGGGCTTCTTCAAATGGTTTGGAGGGAATGGTATTTGCTAACCTTGGAGCTCGCTGGAAATCGTCAAGGGCTTCCTGGAATAGCTCCACCTCCACTTGGTGTCAGGCATGGGCCTGTTCAACCCCTTTACCCATGCTTCGGATAAGGGCCTGCAATACTTCAGGATAGATCGTTGGATCTCCCATTGCGATGTTTGCAGCTGATTGGGGAGACATGGCTCGGGATTGTATTTGAGAAATGAGGCTAATTTGGGCCTCATTAGGTTCTGCCAGATGTTGATACCCTTCAACCAGCAGGTCTGGAATCCTTTGTTCATAGTAGTTGATTTGCTCCCAATAGGACAGACCAGCAGGGGGATTGATTGGTTCTGTGGCTGGAGTATCAACTGAGACCGAGAATGACATGGCCGAGGGGGGTCATGCCTCTTGGGCAGAGGAGATTTTAGCAGAGTGTTCAGACATTTTTCTTTAGAGTGGATGTGGTAGATGGAGTGGATATTTTTCTTCACTTTCTGGACCCCCCTTTTATGTTCCAAGGGGGTGTGTTGGTAATAGGCTTTAACAAGTTCCGGAGCATGGACTTGGTCAGCTGGTTCCCAGGTGTTATCTGCCTCTGGATATCCTGTCCATTTGATCAGATATTGGAGCATTCTAGTCTGTCCATGATATCAATGATTTACAATACACTCCACCTTGTATTCCTCTTCTCCTTCAATAAGGTCAGGTGGGGGTCAAAAGAAGTTAGGTCTGTGAGCGGTTGTTTCACGATAGGGTAATAGGAGGGAGGCATGGAATACGTTGTGAATGGTCCAGGCCATGGGGAGGTCCAGCCGATAAGCAACTGGGGATAAGACTTCTGTGATTTTGAAAGGTCTATACTGCTTTGGTGCTAGTTTGGTGCTTTGATAGGGCAGTTGAAGATGAGTGCCTTCTAGCCATACCTGGTCTTCTACTTTAAAAGGAGATGGAGTAAGTTCTTGACTAGCTAATCAATTGATTGCTTGGATGGCCTGGCCCTGTTTTTGTTCCAGGGTTTTAAGTTGATCTGTTGTGGTTTGGTTTCCCTCATCATCTTGTCCCTCCAATAGAAGTGGGGCTTCTGCTCTCCATAAGATTTGATTGGGTGATGATCTGGTAGTTACGTTTTTCCAGTTATTGTGCACTGCTGTAGTGACAGATAGCCAGCTGGTCCAATCTTCTGGGGATGTTGCTATGATCATGCATAGGTACTGTTCCAACCATTGGTTCTTGTGTTCTGATAGTTTATCAGTTTGAGGGTGAAAGGCTGTTGAAATGTTCTGCTGGGTTCCGATCTTCATTGTTAATGCTTTTCCAAAATGTGACGTAAAGCGAGGGTCTCTATTGGTTATCACCTTTCTGGGTAGTCCAAACCAAGGGTAGATGTTCTTGAAGTATAGTTTGGCTATTCCCAGACCAGTAATAGTGGTGGAACATGGAAGGAATAGGGCAGCTTGAGAGCATCCATGGTCTACAATAGTGAGGATTGCATCTTTTCCTTGTATGTTTGGCAATCCAGTGATTAGGTCTATTGAGATTTGCTGGAAGGGAAGGGCATTTTCTGGGGTTGTGATTTGAAAGAGGGGGATTTTGCACCAATGGGTAAGGTTTTTGTTTTGTTGACATGTTGCACACCCCACTATGTAATCACTGATCCAGGCCTTCATACCTTTCCAAATGGAGTGTTTTTGGGCCTGTCATAAGGTCTCGTCCCTTCCAGGGTGTCCTGCAGTAGAGTGATCATGAACAAGGGTGATAAGGTCCCTTTTTCCAGTCTTAGATGATTCTGAGAGTGTTGCAAAGCGATTGAATTTTTCAGGAGAAAAGACAGTAACATTGTGATTGTCGTCTTTTCCTTGGTCTGCTCTTGGTGGGCAAGATAGTACATCTGGACCTGTGTTTGTCTTTCCAGGAATATGTTGAATTTTGAAGTCGTATTCCTGTAGGTCTGCATGCTATCGCACAGTTCATCGGTTGAGGTTTCTTGGGGTTTTCCAGTATTGGAGGTTTGCATGATTGGTGAGGATAGTAAAGGGGTATTTGGCCCACCCTAAGTAATGGCACCAATGCATCAAGGATTTTATCACGGCTAACAATTCTCTCTCGTAGATATCGTAATTTCATTCTATTGGAGTGAATGTTGCTGAGTAGTATGCAATGGGATGGAGTTTGGGTTTTGAAGGGTGTAGAGTTTTAGTCAGGGTGGTGTCTGCTGTCCCTGCCACTTGCAAGAGTATGGTGCCCACGCCATATGTGGATGCATCAGTCTGGAGGTAGAACAGTTTATTGAAGTCAGGTTGTTGTAAAACCAGTGCTGTAGTCATAAGGGACTTGAGGTGTGTAAATGCCTTGATTTGGGTGTCTCCCTAATGCCACTCAGTTGATTTCTTTGTGAGGTCAAGGAGTGGCCACGCAATTTTTTAATAGTTGGGGATGAAGTATCAATAATATCCTGTAAACCTGAGGAATTGACAAACTTCAGTGACCATTTCAGGTGGGGTCCATTCTTTTACTGCTTGAATCTTCTTTGGGTCCATTTTCAGTGTGCCTTGCCCTACAATAACACCTAGGTAATCAATTTTATCTTGTTCAAAGGAATATTTTTCGGGTTTGAGGTATAAGTTGTGTTGTTCCAAAACATTGAGGATTTTATGAATGCATGCCTTGTGTCATGTTCTGTGTTGCTCTTCTGTTTCTCTGTTATGTCGTTTTGTGTGGATAGTGAGGTCATCCATATACATGGATAGCCATCCTTGTGCAACTTGTTTCTGGAATATAGTATTCATCATCATTTGGAATGTAGCCGGGGAGTTGGTAAGGCCAAAGAACATAACCATGGGTTTGAATAGTCCTTTAGAAGTGAGGAATGCTGCTTTCCATTTGTCTCCTGGTTTGATATGAATATTGTTATATCCCCATCTAACATCAAATTTTGTGAACAGGGTGCATCCACTAAGGCGGTTGATTGTTTGAGGGATGAGCGGGGAGACATTGCGATTCCTTTTGGTCCATTTATTGATAGGGTGATAGTCTTGAACTAGGTGTAGTTTTCCATCCTTCTTTTTGACAAAGAAGAAATTGGCCACATAGGGGCTCCATGATTCCCTAATAGTGCCCCTCTTTAGATGTTCTGCTACAAATTTTTGTGCCTCACCAATCTCCGCCTGGGTGAGAGGAAGTAATTTTCCTGGTAAAAATGAAGGTGCCCCTAGTAGGAGTTCAATAGTGTGGTCCCAAATGGTGTGATGAGGAAGCCTCTGGGATTCTTGTTCACTAAACACCTTACTGTGATGTTTGTACTCGTCTGGGACTCCTTTTATTGGCCCTGCAGGGATGGCTTTTGGGTGAAATGTTACTTGTCCAATGAAGTATTCATTTGGTCCTCTCACCCTTGGTACATTAACAGATTGGGGGATAAATTGTGCCCTTTTTGCATTATTGGCTCTTAAGATAATCGGAAGTTGGGTGTGATTGATCCATCCTCGTCTCCAATCGATCTGTGGTTGTGCAGCTACAAACCAAGGATAGCCCAGTATGGCTTTCTATTCCCCCAGTTCCATGAGATAGAAGTGGAGCCTTTGACAGATTTGTCCAGTTTGAACTGATAGGTCAGTATAATATTTTAGTTCCCCATTTTTGTTTTCTGTTCCATCAACGTTTAGAAGTTTCCTCAGTTCCTTCATTTGTTTGATAGGCAGCTGTAACCATTTCACATATGTTAGATTCATAAAGTTTTTGGTTGCTCCTAAATCAATGAGAGCTACTGCTTTGGCTTGTTTTGCAATGGAGTGGATGAAGATGCAAAGAGTCATAGATTTCTGTGCAAAAAGAAATACATCTCCAGTGCTATTTTGCCTGATCAGGGCTGATCTAATCAGGCTGTGGGAAAACCCTCTTCTACTTCCATTTTCTTGGCCAGGAGGTTCCTTTCTTTTTCACTCATACTAGAGAGTAGGTGTTTGGCAGAGGATACAGTGTTGTAAGGGATTTCAAGGGGTTTATGAGGTATGTCAATAGTAGAGTCATTGTTCCAGTCAGTGTTGATGAGATTAATGCTTGACTGCTTTGGTTTCTTCGGGCAGTTCCGGGCATAGTGCCCGAATTGACCACATTCAAAGCATGCTCCTTGCAGGGCATTGTTACTTCCCCTTCTTGGCTGCCCTTGAGGGAATGTCTGTGGTCCTCCTGGCTTGTTCAATGTGGCCACCCATCCTTGGAATCTCTGATATCCCCCTTGTTGGTTTCTTCCCTGGTACCCTCTTGCTCTTCCTATATCCATAGGTACAGGCATGTTGTTATAGCAATGGGGGGCATTGGATGAATTCCACTGGGGACGTGGAGGTGTTTGATTGAATTGTTTGTTACCCTATTTAATGGCCTTGGATGCCAGCTGGCATTTGACGAGCTTTGAGAATTGTTCCGTCCTCAAATAATGTTGTAAATTGTCTGCTGGGATTGAACCATTTCCATGGTCTGCTGCTTGAGATCTTCGTAGGTGGTAGAAGCTCCTCCATGCATGACTTCCTTGAGTACTTTGATCGGCATCCTTTTATGAATAGCCTGTGGGTTTCTGGGTTTTCTGCTTGATAATTGGCTTTTCTTGCCAATTCTTCGAATTCTGATGTGTACTCGTTGACAAAAGGCATCTTCAGCTGCAACTTCTCTAAGTCGTTTTGCACCCTGTCTGCTCTGGTAGAATCTTGGAACCTCGCCCCAAAGGCATCAATAAAATGGTCCCATACATTGTTGGTATCATTGTTGGGTAAGAGGTTATCAAGGAATACCCCCATGTCCTATACCCATCCTGTCACTGACAGGTCATGGCGTCATTGACAATTGAGTATCGTTCAGCTTTGGTTGAGCTTGTTTCATGATTCAGGGATCTTGGACAGAGATATTGAACCTCGGAGTTCTCGGGCAAGTGACTTAGATGCTAAGTCATGAGTGGGGAGTGAGTCCTAGTGGCTTTCTGTTGCCCAACTGTTCGTCAAGGGCGATAGCACACTGCTCTGAAAGAGTTCGTTTGTTCGGGAAGCAGATCTACCTGTATTGCACAGAAAGACAAGCTTAGCCTGTCTCTAGCTATTTGCTATAGTTTATATACAGGAGAACAAGTCAGGAGAACGAGTCGGTAGATATGAGTCATTGTTCATGAGTCACTATTCTAAGTGAGTCATGTGCATAGTAGTCAATACAAGTCAGATATGAGTCATACATGGTCCGATTGAGTCATGAAAAGAGAAAGGGGTTTGTCACCTCTTGTGGTCACATATCATGACATCCCTCATGACATTATCCCCTTATTACATCCATATTACATCCGTTTATTCATATGTGTGGACTGTGGCATTGCAGGGAGTGACGGGGACGTGGGGATGGTCGTTGGGGGCACGACAGATTCGCCCAGCTTTGCAGCAAGCATGTGGGTAGCGGCATACCTCTTCGATGTGTCCCCATTGATGACAGAGGAGACATTGGTTGATTTGGGAGCATCTGTGGGCTGGATGTCCATGTCGGTTGCATCACGCACATCAGATGTCGTGGAATTCCGGGGCTGTCTTCCACCCATTGGTGAAGTCGACAATGCCGGGGCTGAGGATTTCATAAGGGAGTCCTGCATGGAAGGGAGCATTGTGTAAGACCCTTGGTTCGATGTGTTGGTAGGCATTGGTGCAGGCCAGTCATTTGGCCGAGTCAAAGTGTTCCCAACACACATCTGTGTACTCCTTTTTGATTTCCGCCATGTTGTGGGCAAGAAGTGCTGCTTTGCAACTCACCTTTCGATAGCGAATGACTTCAGCTTTGAGCGTTGTGTCGTGCTCTTGATTGACCACATAATCCACCAGTGGGGTGAATGTTTCGTTGGCCGCAAAGGCATATTCTTCCTTTCTTGTGAATGCACGGCACGGGTACAGACTTGGGTCAGTGCAGAGGGGTCATTGGATAACAGGACAATTTCGTCCTCATGTGAGGGAGATGGTGGGGTATTCCCAGTGGTCAAGGTTGAAGCGGATGAATGGGGCCGCAATTGGCCTTCCTTCGATGCCTGGGATAGTGTTGTTTGTCATTGGTTCAAGACCTTGGACATTATGTGTTCATGTCTGTTCATTGGGGATGACCCCAGGCATTTCTGGATCTGGAGTGGGGGTACGTGGGATGTATGCGGGTCCTCCTTCACTACCGGTATAGTTGGGAGGAGGTGACCCAGGATATGGTGGGTATGGTGTACTGGCTCAGGGTGGTAGGACGATGTTGTCTCTGAAGACAACTGGGATGTCGGGGTTTGGTAGAACGGGGATGTTGCGGTCATCGTCCACCACCCCGTTTTCTTCAATCGAGATGGCGGTGGGGGCCTTGACTGCCATCGTAGATGAAGGGGTAGATGGGATAACCTCCACTGCACCATAGACTGCTGTGGGCAGTGTCCCGGTGACATTTGCGGGAGTGTCGATGTTTGGGTTGTCGCAGCGAAAGGCATGGAGGATGTAGCAGAAGGTATCCCCCATTTGTGCTTGGTAGGTCAGGTGAAGTGGGTTGTGGTTGCTTTGGAAAAGATAGATGGCCAAAGCGACATGAGCCGCATGTATGGCAGCTCGCTGTCATTCAAACCTTTCGTTGAAGACTGGGAGGCTTTGTTGGTTGTTCTGGTTGTTGGGGGAAGACATGACAAGGAGGTGATAATTCTTTTCAGCTTCCTCTTCCTCCTTTTATGTTCAAGGAGTTTCCCTCCTTGAGCATAGAACTCCTTTACTAATTCCAGTGAGTGCAAGTCATTGTGAGTCACCCAGGAGTCATCGGAAGAAGGATAACCCTTCCAATGAACCTTGTATTTGAGTGGGTCTCCTTGTTTCTTACGTCTTGCTTAAAGGATTGACTCAACTTCATATTCTTCTTCACTCTGGATTGTGATTGGGGGTGGCTTCGTGTAGGCCTGTCCATATTCTTCCGTCTCCTTATATGGGAGAAGAAGGTCGATATGGAAGACATCGTGTATTTTCATCAATGGAGGGAGGTCTAGGCGATAAGCCATGTTGCTAACTCATTGTGTGATAACGAAAGGTCCATATTGTTTTGGTGATAACTTTGCAGGTCCGCTGATGTGTAGATTTTGTCCTTCTAGCCAGACCTTTTGTCCAACCTCAAGGTGGAGTGGGGTTTTGTCATCCTTTCCCTTTTGCAGCTCGGTTAAGTGTTTTTGCAGGTTGACTCGTGTTTTCTGGAGAGTCTGGATTTGATCTGTGACAGCTGGTATGTGTTCTGGAATGAGGTCAATCTGAACCGATGGTTTAGTTCCGAACAGAAGTTCATGAGGAGTCATTTTTAGGGTGTCATGTTTCCAGGAGTTATGCACGTATTCTGCTAGTGGAAGAAGTTCCGCCCATTTTCTTGGTTGACTGGTGCACTAGGGTCGTAGGTACTGTTCTAGCCATGCGTTCATTCTTTCTGTCTGTCCATCTGTTCTGGGATGGAATGCTGTAGAGAGATTTTGTTGGATACCTAACGCTTGACAGAGTGTCTTTGCAAATCGTCCAGTAAAATGGGGGTCTCTATCTGAGATGATACGCTTGGGTAGGCCAAAGAGAGGGAGAATGTGAGTGAGGTATAATTGTGCGACTCCGACCCCATCTATTGTCTTTGTGCAAGGAAGAAATTTTGTCGCTTTTGAACACCCTTGGTCTACAATTGTTAATACACTGTCGTATCCATTACTAGTGGGGAGGTCTGTGATTAGGTCCATGGATACGTATTGGAATGGTCCTTTGTCCACCAGTACATTGAATCGTTGTAGTGGTGCTTTTCATTGGTAAACATTCGTTTTTGATTCCTGACAGTAAGGGCAACCTTTCACATATTGTTCGACGAATTGACAGAGACGAGGTCCTTTGTAGTGTTCGTTTACGAGCGCCCAAGTGTTGGCGATGCCTGGGTGGCCTCCTGTGGGAGTACTGTGGATGTTTTGCAGGATTCGTCTCCGTGTATCGGTGTCTTCTTTGAGGAAGGTTTTGCATAAGAGGGTGTGAGGGGTACAGAGGTGACGGATAAAAAGAGAGAGTGGGAGTAGGATATGTTTCTGTGAATCCATCCCCTTATTAAGGTCTTGGCGATGGGAGAGGAGGTCGGCAATGGTATTCGTGACGCCAGGGATATGTTCTAGTGTGAAGTCGAAGTCTTGTAGGAATTCCATCCAATGCGCTTGGCGGCCAGTGATTTTTTGGGGTTGTTGGAAGTACTGCAGGTTTTTATGGTCAGTACACACTGAGATAGGGTGGTTGGCTCCCAAGAAATAGGGGCGACCACACTTGAAGCCATAGACAATGGCTGCCATTTCTTTACCATGTACATCGTAGTTTCGTTCAGCGGGGAGAAGACTGCGGGAGTGGAAGGCGATAGGATGTCATCCATTGGGGAATTCTTGAGTGATTACAGCTCCAAGGGCGAAGTCTGAAGCGTCTGTATCCATGAAGAAGGGTTTAGTCCAATCTGGCGAGCAAAGAACGGGGTATGATGTGTATAGGTCCTTGAGCATGTCGAAGCTCACTTGTTCCTCTGTTGTCCAATCCCACTGTCTATGCTTCTTGGTGAGATCGTTCAGTGGTCACGCAATGGTGGAAAAGCTGGGGATGAAACTCCTATAAAAGTTGCAGAAGCCGAGGAAACTTCAAACATCTTTGACTGTTTGAGGTGTAGGCCATTGGGTGATGCCTTCGACTTTTACTGGATCCATTTCTACTTTCCCTTGTCCGATGATGACACCAAGGTACTCAACTTTCTTTTTATGGAAGGAGCACTTCTCTCCTTTTAGGAAGAGGTCGTTTTGCCAAATTTTGTGCAGTACGTGGTGGACTCATTGGGTGTGGATGTGTTCGTTATCTTCTGATGCAACAATGAGGTCATCCATATAGATTTTAAGCCATCCAAGCACAATTTCTTCTCAAAAAATGTCGTCCATCATTGTCTGGAAGGTGGTAGGCAAATTTGTTAAGCCAAAAAACATGACGGTTGGTTCGAATAGTCCTTCGCTGGTTTTAAATGCAGCCTTCCATTTGTCCCCCTTTTTGATTCAAATGTTGTTGTAACCCCATCAGACGTCAAACTTGGAGAATAATCGATACCCTGCAAGATCATGGATAATGTCACTGATCAATGGTAAGGGATAGTGATTTGGGATTGTCCATTTGTTGAGATTTCTGTAGTCTTGTACAGGTCTAAACTTCCCATCCTTCTTTCGGATAAGGAAGAAACCGCTAGCATATGGTGAGTTGGACTGTCGGATACGTCCCAAACAAAGGTTCCCTGCTAATAACTCTTTCTGTTCTTCTTTTTCTTTGGGAGAAAGAGGATAGACGCAACAGTCGATTGATATTGGAGCGTCTGGTTTGAGGTCAATAGCATGGTCCCATTTCCTAGGATGTGGAAAGCGTTCGGAATCTTTTTCGGAGAAGATGGTCCCATATTGGTGGTATTGCTTTGGCACAATCTCTTGCCATGTCCTTTTTACTTTTTCGACTGCTTGTATGGCGAGTTGTTGTGCTACGTTAACTTTTTGTACCACTGTGGCTCTTCCTTCACAGAGTTCGGAGAGATGTGGCATGCCTGGGAATCTTCCTTCTGCCCAGTTAATTTGGGGGTTGGTTCCTTCAAGGAAAGGATATCCTAGGATTATATCGTCTTCTCCAATATCGGCGACAAGGAAGTTGTGTACCGTTCTGTGTTGGTTGTAGTTGATGCGCATTTTAACCTGTTTCATGACTTTCCCAATACTGTTTTGACTGCCATCTACGTTTTTGACCATTCATGGCTTTTTTAAAAGGCTGGTGCCAAGTCGTAGTTTTTCAACCAGTCGAGGGTGGATAAAGGACTCTGTTGCTCCACTATCGAGGAGAGCTTTTCAAGTAACTCTTTTGTCGCACGTCTGCATAGTAACAGGAACTTTAATTGCACAATTCCTAGCGACATACACAGATGTGGTTTTACAGGCCCGAGAGAGAGCTATGACGCTCAGGCCTTGACAAAATCCTCTTCTTCCTCTGCCCCTTCATTCATCAAATGGATGAACTCATCTTTATCTTTGTCTGTCATGGCACAGAGTTGCGCAGCAAGGCTGGCAGCATTGGAGCCTGTGGATTCAACTGTTCCAGTGACAGAGCGGTCATCAACAACCAAGTCGAACGTGCGGTTGATGCTAGTTCTTCCCTTCTTTCAGGGGCAATTTCGAGCAATATGTCCCTGTAGGGAACATTCATAGCATCTTCCTTCTTGTCGGTGTTTTGCTTTTTTGGCGTCGGTTGTCGCCTTCCAAATAGTGTTGATGTCCATTGCATTCGGGTCAGGGGGAGGAGCTGGAGGTCTGGGGGAGTTCCTCCATTGGCCTTGTTGTTGTCCTTGCTGACCTTGTCCTTGTCTATTACACCAAGACCCTTGTGGAATTTGCCAGGGTGCGTTGTTTTTCTGTGGAAGGGGATTCTTTGGAGGTCGAGTTATTCTTCGATGAAGGGCCTGTTTGCGTAGCCACACCTTGTGTCCTTTTTGTGCCTCTTTTGCCCAGGATGCAAAATCATGGGGATCTTTATCGATACATGTGTCTGCGAGAGCAAGGGGAAGTCCGTGGTAGAAAATTTGGAGAATGGTTGGTTCATTGGGGTCAACTTGTGCATCTTGGCATTTGAGAGCAAAGTCGGCAATGTATTCATCGATATTTCCATCCTTTATTTTGAGCTTATACAGCTCATCCTATGCCTTCTCTTTGACGGCATAATCAATGAAGGCTTGTAGAAAATTGTGGCGCAATACCTGCCATGCATTCTTGGTTCGAGGAAGAAGAGAGGTATCTTCCTGGACCTCGTGTAGCCAATGATGTTGTTGTCTTTTCCATCCTTTTGTTTTTGGTCCTGTGATAAGGGACAGAAAGTATGCTGCCTTTTTGAATGGGTCAATGGCTATCGCAGTGTCTTGATTGATTGTCATATACTGCTTGAATTCTGTAAGAAAATCGAGCGTTGAGGCTCTATCCCCATCGAACTTTTCAGGTGCGCCTGCTTCAAGTCTTCCTCCTCGTGGGAAATCGTGAGTGGTATATGGATCGTCTCCTGTGCCATGCAAAGGCTTTCCTCCTCGCGCAGTAGAAGAATGATCAGGCATTTGGTCATCTTCTTCTGGGTCTGATTCAATAGGTACAGGCATAGGGGCTCTGCTTGCCTGTCGAGATCATATTCTTTCTTTGGCGGGTGTCAGTTCTCCTGTGGCTACCAGCTGATCCATGTTCAGTCCAGTGGCTGGCAGGAAATTGAGTTCTAAGTTATGCCATGTGATGCGGATGGCCGTGTATCTATTGGTTCATACAACGACCTCAAACCATACACCCCCATAGTTGGCAACTGTGAGTGGGGCTCTGTTATAATTGGCATAATAACTGGAGAAGGGAGCTTTGATAGTGGTCCCATCGATCATTTGTCCTCCTACGAAGTGTCAGAGGTTCTTTGTGTATTCCGCAGGTATGCTATCTTTCAGCTGTGGTTCAATGACGAAAGGGCATTGTAGCAGTCTAAGTTCATCATTGGAGGGGACCGTTGTCCCATAGGTCTGGATTCTCCAGTCTTTTGCTTTTCCGGTTGA
>QFEZ01000238.1:19440-39035 GCA_003316425.1 Russula lepida
AGTGGCTTTCTGTTGCCCAACTGTTCGTCGAGGGCAATAGCACACTGCTCTGAAAGAGTTCATTTGTTCGGGAAGCAGATCTACCTGTATTGCACAGAAAGACAAGCTTAGCCTGTCTCTAGCTATTCACTATGGCTTATATACAGGAGAACGAGTCAGGAGAACGAGTCAGTAGATACAAGTCATTGTTCATGAGTCACTACTCTAAGTGAGCCATGTGCATGGTAGTCAATATGAGTCAGATATGAGTCATACATGGTCCGATCGAGTCATGAAAAGAGAAAGGGGTTTGTCACCTCTTGTGGTCATATATCGTGACGTCCCTTGTGACATATCCTGCTACTTCTTCTCCTTTAATGTATGAGAGGGCAACCACCACCCTAGTGATTGGTGAAGCCAAGGTTGGGTTTTGTTGGTTAATGCGGTAATAAAGTAGGAGTTCATCTAGGAAGTTGTCCACAAGTTTCCTATCTCTACTGAAGATGGCAGGTGGGGCTCCCATGAGTTTGGTGTCTCCTCCTCCTTGAGTTGGGTTGCCTTGGGGAGCAGCTCCTCCACCAGGGGGTCCTCCTCCTCTGGGATTTCCTGATCCTCTGGGTGGTCCCCCTTTCTTGGGTTGACTTGGGGGTGTGTATTTCTTCATTGCTGCACCAAATGCTTTCTGAACACATGTGGTGCTTGGTTTAGTGACTGTAAAAGCTGCTGTTTTGGTTGCAGTATTACTCATTTTCTCCATATCAAGGAGTAGCCCTGCTCTTGCTGGTAAGATGGCATCTGGTGCAATGGGCGAGTTTCAGATTTGTTGGTCGACTTGCTTCTGTACTATTTTGTCAATGTCTTCTTTGGTGTCTGGGGCAGCTTTGGCTTTGCCCTTTTCTTCAGGGTATGGTGGTTCATTGTATTTGTGAGCTGCTGGGGCTGGATTTGACAATGTGAGGTCTTTAGCTAGTTGATGCCACAGTCCTTGATGAAGTGCAATAGGGATAGCATTGGTGAGTGATAGTGCTTCTTGGGTAGAAAAGAATAGCAGATCCTTTCCTGTCTTGTTCCTAGTGTCGCTGGCAAGTAAGATGAAAATTCGTTGGTTGGCTTTCAACTCGAGCAGCTGCTTCTGAGTCAACAGTCCCATGTTGTTAGCCATTTTGAATAACAAAGTTGAGTCTAATGTTACCACCGCTTTGTATGTGTCAGTGCCTAGACTATTTGCTGGATCATCATCTAGAGATTCGATAGAGTAAGAGGTTCCCACCTTGCAAGTCCCTTAGCAAGACCCCCTTGTGAAGAGAGAGAGAGAAGAAAGGAAATGAAGTAAATTGAGACAGGAGACTCAACTTGCCAGTTTAGGGCAGTTAAGGCACTCCCTATATACTATTACAGGATAGGCTAACTAGGGGTCTAAGACCAAACCAAGTAGGAGCCTAATAGTCCAAAACAACAGTACTGGTACACAGGCCTCTACAGGCTAGGCCTATACAAACAGGTGAACATGAAACAGGGCATAGAGTCATATCATTAGACCAGAGTGCAAGATAGCAAGCTGCCATGCCTAGACTCATGATGCATGATGACATTACAGGACTAGACCAACAGACCTTTTGTACTGGTTCTTCATCACCTACATGGGCCAGAGAGCAATGCATCAGCTCCTTCTTCCAAGGCCGGTTACACAAACTCAGGAATGAACCAGCAAGCTCAATACATGCAGAGCATGCTGAAGCTGCCAAAATCTATGACTGGACTCTAGAGCACACCAAAAAGCAGCACTGGAGAGATTGGCTTAAAAAGGCAGTAGACCCTGGCATATGGACAGTGCACAAAGTTATCTTAGCACCATCCTTAGATGGAGGCAAAGCACATATCCTGGCACTGAAACACAAGCAGAGAGAGGTAGAAATAACAGCTAACACAAACACTGAGAAAGCCACAGCATTAGCCAAAACTTTCTTTCTGGCCAAACTGTTGAATGCAGGAATACTGCTAAATTTTAATTATCCTCCACCATGCTGTAGAGCTGGCCAGCTAACAAAGGAACAGATTGATGCAAGCAGTATGAGCTAAATAGGGTGAGCTAAGGCAGATGCATGTGGGAATCATCTATAGATAGATGATACAATCTCAGTATCCATGTGTATGGCACAATAACTGTGTGTATTTACCTGTAGATAGACAATACAATCTAATCTATGTGAGTATAATTATGGTGTTAATTGGTATGGAAGGCTCACATTAGTATCCATGCATATGGCATAATAACTGAGGGATCAGGGACACTATTCTATGCTGGTTATATATGGAATGGGCCCTACTGGCCCAGGATTATGGTAAAGAACTAGTTAAGGTTATGTACTGACTACTGAATAGTAGGCACCCATGGTGCTGCCAAAGAGTCATAGGTAGAAATGATGCTAAACATGTATATACTTTCTGTCCACAGTCTGCCACATGGGCACTCCAGTGCTCTGATCTGCAATTCATTCCAAGCTGTGCTCACTTCAACACTCCCCCTCATTTTGCACACAGTCCGAGTCCTGTGGTGAAATGCTTTACCTTGGCTGAGGGCAGGGCTTTGGTGAGGGTGTTAGCAACCACGTCATCAGTTGGACAATAAATGAGTTGTAAAGACCCCTGCTTGATGATCCAATAAATGAAGTAATAGTGCATGTCAATGTGCTTTGTGCACATGTGGTACGGGTGGTCTTGGGTCAATGCAATCACTGCCTAATTGTCTGAAAAGAGGGTGGTTGTGCTAGTAAGGGATCCAAAGGCCTTAGACAGGAGGCTGCACAACCACAGCACCTCCTTTATGCCATGCATTGTGGCCACATATTTGCTCTCTATTGTTGAGAGTGAGACAATCTCCTGCCACTTAGATGACCATGAGACAGCACCACCATTTATCAGCAAAATCTGATTTTACTTAATACAACTTATCTGTGATTAAATTGACTTGAAATTGATGCTAAGTTAAATCAAGTCAAAAAAAGTCTAGTCTAGCCTAAGTAAAAGTAACTTTGGCAAATGTGCTAAGCTGGCCTCACTTAGCTAGCTTAGGGTCCTTAATCCAGCTTTGCATGCTTGAACAAGCTTCGTGCACTTAATCATTTAGTCTGGTCTGATAAGTATTCTGATCAATTTTCAGGCTTTTTAAGCAAAACCAAGTAAGAAAAAGCAAATTAAAGAAGAGCACAGCATGCCCAAGTAGAGCCAAGCACATTAGAAAGCATTCAAGTTGGGCTAAGAGATCCCAAGTAAGCTTTCACAGTGAAAAGAAATGCCACTGGCAGCAGAATAGTGTAGTATTTATCATGTAACTGTAACAAAGGGTACAGGCTAAGAAACACAAGGTGTGAGACAAGAGATGAGAGACAGAATGCAAGAGATAATAGATGCAGACATGAGGCAAGACTTGGAATGGATACTTGCTCTACTTCTACAGGTTGGTTAGATCACCATACAATAGAATGGGTCAAATCTACATACACTCATCCTCTGAAAGATCAACCATCTGTATATTCCCATCTTCTACAACTTCAGCCATGTCCTGGTTTGATGAGCCAACAAATGCCTTCACCCTGGAGATAACCTTTGCCAATGATGATTCATGAAGATTGTTGTTCATAAAATCCATATGCATGCAGAAGATTGCACCCCAGGCCTAATCATTGAATAATATCAATTCTTTGGTCCCATCCTCCAGAACCCAAACCTTTGGCAAAGCAAGTTTCCTGCCTTTTCCAGCCCTTGTGCTTTTGACCATTTGAAGCATGATGGCACCAATAGCCCAAAGTTTGAGAGCACACTGAACCTTTAGGAATATATATATCAGTACATGAATAATAGAAAAAACTATAACATACCATGACCGATGCAAGAACTAGACCTCCATGCTCTGGTTTTGAAACAGTAGCGCTTAACCCTGGAATCTTTTTATACCCCTTAATTGCACTGAAGTGCATTGCAAAGGTGCGAAGGACAAGTGGACTGAGGAAGATGCCTTGGTATTGCTAAAATAAACATTAGTGAAGCCTTAGAGTACATCATAAAGCTTACTCTGGGGTCATCAGATTCAGTGTTAGAATAGAGGAATTTCAGATCCTTGAGTGCCTTGGCAGCCAATTGTGTCCACTCTTTATCTGTCAGAGTGTCGCCTTGTGACTCGATAGACGTGTTCACCACTGCAATGCCTGTCGAGCCAATATTGCTTTGCCAGGAGTCAGAGCCATGTTGGTTAGCCTATAGATAGATCAATATTGACATCTATCTTGAAATGTGACATGCACCAAGTAGAACACTGGTCCATCAACTCTAACTTTGTACTTGATGCGCAGGTATATTGCATCCCAAAGGAGTTGCAATGCAGGTTTAACAACCTCATCATGTACACCCCAAGTGTCGTTCTGTTGGGCAACATAATGTATGAATTTTGAAATGAATACCTTGCACCAACAGTTTTCATCAGTGGCACCTTCTGGAAGGTCATCAGTAGTCCATCTGGTATCAGTGTGTCGAGAAAGAGGCCTCGGTACATCTTCTACCTTCACAATGCCCTAAAGACAAATGCATGGAGGTTTCAGCTCTACATCCAGATAAAAGTTCAGTATAAAATACCATGCTTGTCAATCGGGTTTTCCCCTTTACAGGACTAGCAACTGCAGCCTCTCATTCAAGGCCACAAATCTCATCCTCATCTTCTAGCCCCCCTTCACACACTTGTATCACATCATTCACATCATGATTGGGTCTACTGTCAATAATTGCAATGTCATTGCTGATCACCAATTTGGTCAATAGGCCTTTTGTCAATGAGAGAATTCAATTAAACTTTGAACTGGCTGTTGCTGAGTATTTATCCTTCAGTTTGGCAGTGCCAAGAGTACTAAACGCTAGAATGCTTGATGCCCAGTTTTCAACTTGAATTTGACTAATACTAGGCTTGGAGCTTCTGTAGAGTGAAAATATCATGGGTATGCATGAGCATTATTGCATCAATATACAAACTTAGTGGTACTGGTCTTTTCTTGAGCCCTCTTATCAGCAGTCTGCAGAGTGGCAACCTGAACTCAAACTTTATCTCCTCCCCTTGGTCTGGTACCCTCCCTATGGGCTGGTCCACCAGTGTCCCTTGCTTTCGACTGTAAGGTTTTCTGCTTCTTCATAGTAGGCTGCTTCTCAATCCCCATGTCTGTGTCTGTGTCTATGTCCAAGTCCCCACTGTGATCACTAGCCATATAAGACCCTTTATCCTGACATATAGTGTCACTTTTGGCTAGCTCCTCCATTTTGGATTCACTACAGTCACTTCCATATAGAGGTATAGAGGCATGGGTGCTGGTTCAACGAAGCTGTGGAGAATGTTGTGTAGGCCGAAAGGTTACATCATTATCTTCATTCACTAGTTTCTCTTTGATTTCAGCAACCTTCTTTAACCCCTGCTCTTTTTTTGCTGAGCAAGCTTCTCCGCCACTGCCACTTTTTTGGCAGCCTTAACTTCAGCCTTGGTTCGACATTTTCATTTTTCACCTTGAACTTATAGGCCTGGGTGAGTGTCAGCATTTTTAGGGCGAGTAATAGGGCAAGACAATATAGATGATGAGGCAGACATAAGTGGCATGTTGGGGGCATGTTCAGTGGTAGCAGCATGACAGCATGTCAGAAAAAAAAAAGAATTTGGGATTATAGACTCCACCAGTACCTAGATCCAATGATCAGGTGCAATATATCATGGTGGACCATTCCAATGATTGAGCCAATGGTACTAAGGGCATCCTGGTGTTCATGATAGGTATGCATGTAGAGGACATGAATGTGAAGGAAGGAAAGAACACAGAGCCACTCATGGAGCAATGAGAATACATGGCAAAGGATTGATGCCACCACCTGGTTAAGGCATCTTCTGTCTGGTCCAGTTCATTGTCAAGAGTATGGTAGGAGCAGTGAAGTAGAACGGCAAGGTTTACTGGTAAACTTTGGCTTTGGATACCTAATGTCCTCATTGGGGAACAGAAGATGTCATCATTGGGAACACTACTTGTAACATGTACACACATATCCATTGGAGAAAGTGCTGTGAGAAATTGCTTTTCAAGTCTACTTGCATTCTCTTCTAAGTCTGATTCTTGCCCTTATTGCCTCATAGCATCTGCAAGTGTATCAATTTTCATTCAATTACTAAAGATAAAGTTACACCTGGGCTGTCCTACAACAAAATATCACTACCATGAGAGCTTGTCAAACATCATCCAATCATGCTTTGGTCAAATCTGTGTGAGAGGATTTATTCCAATGGCCCACATACCCATTGTCCTAAACATTCCCAACAAGTAATATATATAGGGCCTGTCTCTGACCTGAACATGGTCCATGTATTTGATTTGTTTCTGTCACCTGTCCACCAAAACCTCATCACAAATTTTCATATCATACCATCCACTCCAGTCAAAGTCAATGAGCTTAACCTTGCCATCTGCATCAAAAAGAATATTGGGCTTTCACAAATCACCAAAAATGTATCCATCACCATGTAGTCTCTTCAAAACCTCCTTGACCTGCTGATGAGCATCCAATGGCTGCGATTGTCTGAGTCAAGCGTCGATGTAATCCATAATAACCATGCACATGGCATTCAAGTGAAGGCCGGCCAGGGTGCTTTGAGTGGGTCCAGGAATATCATCAGAGACTTGGAGTCTGGTCTAGAAAGAACTGCAGTATCGGAGGTTCAGAGCCCACCCTTTTTGTGCAAGATATTGGTGTACCTCTTTTCTGTAGCTTGCAATGAATTTGACAACCACCTTAACATGAGGAATAATGGTCATGGAGTTCTTGTTAGTGATCTCCACAAGGTATGTGATGCATGTAGGATGGTCTTCCAAGGCCTTCAGGTACCAAAAATGAGTCATGGTACTAGTTTTATCAGTGAATGAAGTGGGGTATGGGAAGTAGTGGGGATGTGGTTCGTTGGGTGTAAAAGGAGTATAGTGGAAGTTGATGTCCCTATAGAATCCCTTGAGCTGCTTGACACATGCCCTGAGAGCAACAAAAACCCTGGTATTGTGATAGACTTGGTCATTCTCCTCTATTGATGAGACTGCCATCCACCTCAACTCAGTCAAATGTTGGACAATAAACTTGTCGGTAAATACACTGCCTAGAACACTGAACCACACCCCCCTACCACCAATCAAAAATGTTGGGCAGCAGCACTGCTCACAAATGAATGCTCTTTGTCCAGAACTAAAGTTAGACATGGGCTCAAGAAGGATGGGATTATAACCCACTGAATTGTGAATCCAAGAGCATCTCATGGAGAGACTCACTTGAGAAGTGGGGTCACAACCACCTTTCCCAACCTCTCGCTTCAGCTTAATAACCATGCAAGGAATGTTAGTATTATCATTAATCATGATAATGCCATCAGGCTTTGTATTGTCTGAATTTGATCCATGCAGAATAGTATCTTCCAGAAGTTTGCCAATACTTGCATGCATGCTTTCATTGTAGCTATTCTCCATTCCATGGACCTGGTATAGAGTATGCATAAACTTGTAGACTCTGTTGAAATCCTCAATGGTCAGCTGGACATCTGGACTGTTAAGCATATGGGTAAATTCATCAAAAATAGTGTGGAATATCTGTAGGGGGGGGGGGGCATTTGTATAGATCCGATTCCTCCAACCATCATATATGGTTCGCCCAACTTCTCCTTGGCTTATACGATACTCAGCTGATTTGGCTCCACCCAAGGGTGCCTTTCCTGGGATTGCCAGCATCCTTTGATAGCCTAATGACCATCTTAGCAACACTCAATTGAGTATAATGGTTTAAACATATGCATAAATTCTCTTGATTCCAGGACCATATCCTTAGCCTCTAATGTATTATCAGGTATGGCAACTTGTCCTTCATGTACTACATGTCAGAAAAGGTTTCAGGGGTGGTAGAAATATGTGACATACTAAACTTGCAACATAAGAGCAAGATTTGACCATTTAAGAGTCCAAGGTCTGCCACCAGCTCAGTTCCAGGGACCTTTTTAACGGTTTTCTTGTCCTTAATATCAATATTCTTGACTACCTCCTCCCAATAGTGTTCTCTGGATTCAAAAAGAGCCATTTTACCTTCTGTCTTCCACACAAAAAGCTGACCAATATCAACATTGACAAGGATATTTGGCAATTTGTCCAGGGCCCTGATCTTGATCTGTTCTATGTCCTCAGAGGACTCGACCTTGATTGAGAAAGGCTTTGCCACAGCTTGGAAGTTGGGGTCATGGGAGATGATAAGAATCCAGATTTGCATGGATAATACTGTACAACAAATGTACAACAATGGCATTGGGGGTAGGGGGTGACAACAGCTAGGTTACAACTTGCATGGGAATTGCTTCTTCTGACTTGGGCCAATGTGGCAGTTCGACACATAGACTTGGAAATTTTCACCCAGACACCAGACTGTATTCCCTTTACTCTCTATGCCTGTGATGCACAATGCTCATACTTCTAATACTTGTTACATACATTCCATTCCAGCTTATCTGGCATGCACTTTTGAAGGCTATGACCACACATTTACGTTGAAGTCTGGACTTACACAACATTTGCAAGCATCTTATCACACCACTGGCACACCTTCTTCACCTTTGATGACCCCTGTTGCTGGTTCAAATTGCCATTCTTCATCTTCTGCCACTTTTGTGGCAAGTTTAAATCGCCCTTCATCACCACCTGATTACCAATCGCTTCGATGCCCTTTCCCAGAGTATGGATGCCCCATCAAATCTAGAGCAGGGTTGACTTTACACACTCACACATTCTATCTACATTCTAATGAGCCAGCCAGTCCAGGTCATCATCCACTCCCCACTAGCCCTGATCAAACAGAAGATAGGGGAGATCATAATACCATGTGTATTATTTTGACTCAACTGTTTGATTTATTGATGAATGGATTAGCCCATGCCTCGAGGAAATATTATAGCAGAAATGTTTGAACTATTCAAGTTTCATACCTCAAGTCCAAGCCTTAGTCCTTTTTGTCACAGTTCTATGCTACCTGACTACGTGGAATACCATCAAGATTTTGATCTGGTATGTTATAATCTTAGGTGGGGAATAAGTCCTTATTGACTGAATATTACTAGAATTACGATGATGCTGGTGACATTGGACTTACACAAGATAGTTTGGAACATTCCAGCAATTACGCCAAAGATGAGCTGTTGGTGGACATCAACGATGAGGATATCAAAGCTCTAGAAATGGTGGATTATGATGACAATGGAAGTACTGAAGCTCTGTTACTATATTTTAGTGACAATGATGATGATGACCCTGATGACAACAACCCTGATGACAACAACCCTGTTGGCAATCATGAAGACAAATTGGATCAACTATAGCACATTGATTGGACCCACCATCCCTCAATCAATGGTAAGTATCTATACACATATCTTAAGTTTGCAACCCAATTGTTACAGCCCGTTCTTCAAGCGCCCTACCGGAATGGCGTCAAACCCAGAAAAGGCGAGGACAAGCGCCCAACGGAGCGCCCATCGGAGTACGGAGCAACGGAGTGCCGAAGATAGGCGCTGGAAGACGGACCGACTGGGCCGAAGTACCGACCGGACCCCGGGCCGACAGACCGGCAAGAGCGCCCAAGGATAGGCGCCAAGCAACGGATCAGCGGATCAAGGTATCGGAGCACCCAGAGATTAGCGCTGGCAGGGCATATGACGGCCCTCATCTAATACGCAAGATACCGTTCCCAAGGATGCAACGCAAGGGGAATAGGCCTAGATATCCGGCCTAAGGATTAAGAAGTACACCTGGGCCCTACGTCATCTTTACAAGCCTCATGGTACGATCCTCTGTCTCTATTGGACTTGCGTGTATTATTATATGATCCATCCCGCTTTGCTTATTGATCCCTTTTCTACTGGACGATAATCCATTTATGCTTACTATTCATTCTCACTGCGCTATCTATTGGTTCACACACGTTAACCCTTTATGCTTACTCGCTTACTTATCGTTTGGACACTGTTTGGTCCCTCTGTAGTATATATACTGACTTGGTTCCGGTCTGTGGACACCAAGTTGGTTCTCCTGTTTGAGATCCCTAGTATTGTCTATTCCCTAGGCATCGGAATACTAGTCACTACTGTTGGAGGACTTTGTAAAGCTTCGAGTCCCTTCTTTACACAGTCAATAGTCCTCATCTCGTCTATTGTACTGTCCTCTGAGCACGATTAGGATCGATCGTGTCGTTCAGATCAAGCGGCGGTAACACCAATTCTCATCAGGTCAACCACGCAACACTAATAGAACATTTCTACCTCCAAATACCCCTGCACCATCCCATCATGGGTTGAATGCCAGTGACTGTTCTCAGGACTAGATGCCCTACAATTCTCGACTCAAGTTTGAAGTAGCTGAATTTCTTTTTAAGAATGACCAAATGTCAGCAGGTCATATTGACAAACTTCTCTGATTATGGGCCACTAGTTTGGCACAAGAGAACGAGGATCTGCCTTTTCATTCTCATGTGGACCTCTATGAGACAATTGATACCACCAGACTTGGTGATGTCAGGTGGAAGTCCTTTAGCATAATATACAATGGTAACTTGCCAGCTGGGGAGGTACCACCATGAATGAAGGCAATGTTTGGTATCATGAACCCTGTGTGATCATTAAAAACTTGCTTTCAAATCCCAATTTTAAAGACAACTTTGACTATTCCCCTGTGTAGGAGTATGACATGGAAGGCAATCACCATTTCTATGACTTTATGACTGCCGACTGGGCTTGGCATCAGGCGGTATGTTCATGTCATATACTATAGTGTTGAAATATTAAAATCTTATCACCACTCTTAGAATATAATCACAAAGGATCCCAGGACCCATGGGTCAATGTTTGTCCCAATTATTCTGAGTAGTGACAAGACCACAGTGTCAGTGGGTACTGGGAACAATGAGTACTAGCCACTTTATCTTTCTATTGGGAATATCCACAATAATGTATGCCATGCACATCACAATGGAGTTGTTTTGCTTGGATTTTTGTCTATTAGGGATCTGCACGGGTTTTGTAACCCATGTGGGTTACAAGCACAGGTAGGCACGGGTACAGGTATAGGTCCAATTTGTGTGACTGGTGTACCCGTGCTGACCCACACCTACCCATGCCGTGCTGACCCACATTGACCCATCATCACTATTCTACATATGGTACCTAGCCCTACATGTACAAACTGTACAGTTGAACTAATGTGTACACAAATGGAAAATGGCTACCAACACTCTGGTGAAACATGTCAGCATCATGCAAATCCAATGGTCGAACAGCCCTGAAATAGAAGGCATCAAAGGTCAACTCACTAAAGAAAAAGAAGCAAATTCGACCTACCAATAGGGACACCATTTCCATCACATCAACAGTGCCCGAAACATCCAGTCAAACTGCCAGCAATGTTGACATGAACAAGTCATCAGTTGTTCACATTAGCAGTGATTCCAGTGATGAAGATGCTGACACTGAGCTAGGTATTTTGCCAATTATACCCTAAAATGTTCTACTCATTTAACTTCCATCAGAGTGTTTGAAAAGAGATTGGAATGCACCTATTTATGCCTTCTTCCAACCTACACCAAGCATTGACCATGATAATAGGCAATGATTCCATGAATTTGCCTGTGCCACAAAAGGTTGCAAAAAGAGTATTCACCACTACTTAAACAAAAAAGACTCCAACTCAACAAGCAATTTACGAAAGCATGCAAAGCACTGCTGGGGAGCAGAAATGGTTGCAGTGGCCGACTAGACAAAGAATGTGTCAGAGGCCCGTGCCTCTGTCATCAACCTAGTGATGAAAGATGAATCAATTACAGCTATCTTCGATAGAGTTAAAAAGTCCAAAGTTACTTACTTGCACCAACAGCACACCAAAACCGAAGCAAAGTTGGCTACCCCTCACAATAACAACGAATAAAAGGTGCACTAACACACTGCTGACAGAGCTGAGATAGTTCGTTGGGTTTCTGAAAGCACCTGGCCCTTCAAAATTGTGAGCGACCATGGCTTTTAATTGCTGATGAAAACAGGGTGGCCAGGGTATTACATACTATCACCTTCAACAGTAGCCCATAATGTTCAAATGGTGTTTGCATGCACATGCCAGAGGATTGCTAGGATGCTACAAATAAGTGAAAGTTGTGAATCCTGAGCTTGATAGAGGACTTACCAGGGTTAAGGAGTATAATGGCAAACTGAACTTCGTAACAGATGCATGAACATCCCCCAATCACAGGGCATTTATTGCCCTTACAGTTCACCTGGAACAGAAGGGGCAGCCACTGTGTATTGTCCTGGATGTCATTGAACTCACAAAAGTACTTACACACCTAAAATTTGACGGTTTGATTGCTAACATCCTTGTTATTATGTAGTCTTACTCTGGACTCAACCTGGCAATCGCGTTTGTGAAAGTTCTAGAGGAATTTGGGATTGAGAACAAGGTAAGTGTCGAGATGGGTTCTAGATCACAAAGTGCTCACCTGAAAGCAGATCTTGAGCATTACTTGTGATAATGCGTCATGTAACAATGTGATGGTTGCCAAGCTCGCCAAAATCTTGCCAAACTTCTCTAAAGTTGGCTGCATGTGATGCTTTTTACATATTGTCAATTTGGTCGCCAAATCCATTATAAGACAATTCGACATACAGAAAAAGCGAGATGATAAACATCTTGACAAGGCAGAACAAGAATTGTGTGACCTGGCAGGAGATGTTGATCTTGAAAATGAACACGCTGAGGATCTGTTGGGACAACATCAAATCCACGATAACATGCACATGGGGGATGAAAGTAACAATGATGTCAAAGGATGGATTGATGAGATAATGCTGCTGTCCCCAACTGAACGTGAACAAATTGAGAATGATATCCATCCAGTAAAACTGGTTCTAGTCAAGGTAAGATATCAGTGACATTGACATGTAAGAATCTGTATACTCATCTGCTTCCAGCTTCGAAAGATTTCCTTCAAGGTCATAAATTCCTCAACAATTGTCCTGCCATCGTGGCAACAACTGCTGGGGGAGCTCAACATGAAGGATCAAATCATCCCTTGTGATGTGACAACATGTTGGAATTCGACCTATGACATGTTGCATTTTGCCCTAGAGTATTGCAAGGCAATTGACATCTTGACAGCAGACAGGCAGAATGAGCTCCGAAACTATGAAATGAGCTAGAGGGAATGGACTATCACAAGACAATTGTACAACATTCTCAAGGCAAGTGTGTCAGCAATCCATGGAATGCTGACTCATCAAGTCAATCATGCATGCAGGTCTTGAAAGATGCGATGCAGTTCTTCTCACATTCAACACCCAACCTTGCTACTGTCATCCCTGCTATGGACTTTATCAATGACAAGCTCACTTCCCATGGTCATGAATGAATCCTTTCCCCAGCCATCAAAGCATTTCTCAGACTTGGCAAAAAGATGCTGAACTGCTACTATTCGCTGACAGATTTATCAGAGGTGTACCGCATCGCTATGGGTATGTGGCTCATGCTTTATTTGTGAACCTTTCTCATCTTATCATTTAGTTTTACACCCATGTCATAAGCTCATATACTTTCAAACAGCTGGCTGGGAACAAGAGTGGATTGAGACAGCAAAGGAATTGGTATGTGATGCATTCGAATGATCTTATAAACAGGAGGAGTTGGAGGACGCTCAAGATGAAGACAATCCCACTATGGCCACATTAATTGCTGGAACAAAGGTATGAACAAACTGCTTCAAGTAAGCTCTGGCATAACAGACACTTCTAGTCATCAGCACCATCAAATATGTTCAACAACCTCCCCTCACTTGGTGCCCCCAAGCAACATTGGTTACATGATGAGCTTGACAGGTACTTTAGCACAGATCCTGAAGTGGTTGAGGACGTGCTAATATGGTGGCATGGGCACTGTGCGACATATCCCTACCTTTCGCACATGGCACTTATCATGAGAGACATCACAAAATGGTGACCACAAGAGATGACTTGTTCCCTAGTTTGACTTGCATCTGTATGACTTGTTTTTTGATTGTATGACTCGTCCCATGACTCGATTCGACTCCATCTACATGACTTCACTTATGGTGACTCATGAACAATGACTCCTAGTAACATGACTCAATCTCCCTGTATATAAACCATAGTGAATAGCTAGAGACAGCCTTAAGCTTGTCTTTCTGTGCAATACAGGTAGATCTGCTTCCCAAATGAACGAACCCTTAAAGAGCAGTGTGCTATTGCCCTCGACAAACCGTTGGGCAACAAACGGCCACTAGGACTCACTCCCTCTCATGACTTAGGATCTAAGTCTCTTGACTGAGAACCCCAAGATTCAATATCTCTACCTGAGGTCCCTGAACTACAAAATGAGCTCAACCAAAGCAGAACAACACTCAATCACTGACAATGCTGTGACCTGTTGGTGACAGCACTTGACTATTTGACAATCCCAGGTATGTTCTTCTACGCTTCAAATGCCTCTATATAAACTCAAACAACATTTTATTAGCAACATCTGTTGATGTAGAGTGAGTATTTATCCATGGCCACCTTGTACTTTCTCATATCCATGGTCGGCTGTCAGCACAATCAACTCATGTGCTGATTTGTTTGGGATGTTGGAGTTTGCTGGGACTGGTCAAAGATACTGATGTTTTAGCTGTCACTGCTCTTGACGACATTGAGGGGAATGAGGAGCAGGAGCTCAAAGATGGTTGGGACAATATTTAGTAGTAGATACTCGTACACAATATAGAATCCATGCACGCGTGCTAAACATGACTTGAAAAAAAAAAAGACAGACCTGTGGCTCAAAACCTGTGGGTCACGGGTACAGGTAGGTCCAGGTATGGGTATGGGTCAGCTTGAGGGTACCCATGGGTTACCCGTGCCAATCCCTAATCTCTTCCTTAAAGATGTCATCCATCATTGTCTGGAATGTAGCCAGGGAATTGGTAAGACCAAAGAACATAACTATTGGTTCAAAAAGGCCTTTGCTAGTTTTGAACACTGCCTTCCACTTGTCTCCCTTTTTGATGCAGATATTGTTGTACCCCCAGTGAATGTTGAACTTTGAGAACAAATGATATCCTGCTAGATCATGGATAAGATCACTAATGAGTGGTAGTGGGTATCTGTTGGAGATTGTCCATTTATTGAGGTTTTGGTAGTCTTGTACAGGTCAGAATTTTCTGTCCTTTTTTCAGATCAGGAAGAAGCCGCTAGTGTAAGGGGAGTTGGATCATCAGATCCTTCCTAAGCAGAGGCTGCTGGCAAGGAATTCCTTTTGCTCTTCTTTTTCTTTAGAGGAGAGGGGGTACACTTGACAATCAATGGATATGGGTGCATCTGGCTTCAGATCAATGGCATGGTCCCACTTTCTTGTCCCAGGGAAGCATTCTGAGCCTTTTTTGGAAAAGATCATTCCATATTGGTGATACTGTTCTGGCGCAATTTCTTGCCATGTCTTCTTTACCTTGTTTATGGCTTGGATAGCCAGTTGTTGGGCAACATTTACTTTTTGTGCCTTGGCTTCCTATGAATTGCATATTTCAGTAAGTCATGGGGTGCCATTTAGTTTCCCTTTCATCCAGTTGATTTGTAGGTTTGCTCCTTCAAGGAAAGGGTAGCCTAGGATAATGTTGTCTTCTCCAATGTCTGTGACAAGAAAGTTGTGGGGTGTGTTGTGCTTTCCATGGGACACACAGAGTCTCACACCTTTTGAAACCTTCCCAATCCCATTAGGACTTCCATCTACATTTTGCACCATTTGTGCTTTCAGTAGTCTGGTAGTGCAGAGGCATAGTTTCTGCATGAGGTGGGTGTTGAAGCGCAGCGAGGTAAAAGTCGGTCGGCAGCTAAGCACGCAGACCAGTCAGTAAGAACTCTATTATAGAGCTGTAAATACTTGCCTAAGCACGCAGACCAGTCAGTAAGAACTGGGGTGCTAAGGCGTACAAGTTACACTACTTATACATCTAATGAGTGTGCCTGATCTGCAAGGATCGTCGGTAGCGAAGACAATAAGAGAGGCTAAAAGGGTAAAGCTACCGGTAGAATGAAAGCTAATAGGTAATAGGATAGGCAGGTAAAGAGACTATTATGGCACACGAATGAATAGGAGTTGCCGACAGAGTATCGGCAATCAACGCGTGTAGAGCTACCGAGGCACATGTAGCGTAGGCAGCTATAGGCAGCTATTAGGCAGCTGTCCGAACACCTCGGGAGCTCATAGGGAGCGACTAGAAGTAGTTTAAAGCAATAAGATATATTGGAGCACTCGGCAGCGCTCAGTATCTACTACTATGTACAGTATAAGTCCGGGAGCCGATCCATATCGCTAGAGCGGTCTGTCTCAACAGTGGGGATATATGAATGATTTGGTGGCACCATTATCAAGGAGTGCCCTTTTTGTAACTCGTTTTTCAAACATCTGAAGAGAAACTGGTACTTTGATTGCACAGTTCCTAGTGACATAAACAGACATTGCCCTACAGGCCCAAGAGAGAGCTACTATGCTCAGGCCTTGGCAAAATCCTCTTCTTCTCCTTTTTCACTCATGAGTTGTATGAACTTGTCTTTTTCATCATCTGACATAGCACAGAGTTGTGCTACCAGGCTGGCAGCAGTGGACCCAGTGGTATCTGCCATACCAGCTACCGACCTGTCGTTGACTATCAAGTCAAAGGTGTGATTTACACTTGTTCTCCCCTTTCTATGGGGGCAGTTTCAGGCAATGTGCCCTTGGAGGGAACACTCATAACACCTCCTTGGCAGTGTTTTGCCTTTTTAGCATCTGTCATGGCTTTCTGGATGGCATCAACATCCATGGCATTTGGGTCAAGAGAAGAGGCTCTTGGGCAAGCAGGGTTTTGCCACTGCCCTTGTCCCTGTCCTTGTCATTGCCCTTGTCCTTGTCCTTGTCCTTGTCCTTGTCCTTGCTTCTATTGCCATGTTTCTTGTAGGAATTGCCATCCCATGTTGCTACACTGTGGTGGGGGGTTTTGCAGAGAGCAACCCACTTCTCAGTATAAAGCCTGCTTCAGGAGCCAATTCTTGTGTCCTTTCTGGGCTTTTTTTGCCCAAGAGGTGAAATTGTGGGGGTTTTTGTCAATGCAAGCTTCTGCAAGTGCTAAGGGAAGCCCATGGTAAAAGATTTGTAGGATTGTTGGCTTGTTGGGGTCTACTTGCACATCTTGGCATTTGAGGGTAAAGTCAGCAATATACTGATCAATGTTGTTGTCCTTCATCTTAAGTTTGTAGAGGTTGTCTTGGGCCTTCTCCTTCACTGTATAGTCAATGAAGGCCTGGAGGAAGCCATGGTACAGTATCTGCCACATGTTCTTGGTGCAAGGAAGTAGGGAGGGGTTGTCCTGCACTTTGCATAACCAGTTGTGTTGGTGTCTCTTCCATCCTTTAGTCTTTGGTCCTGTGATAAGGGAGAAAAAGTACACTGCCTTCTTCAGTGGGTCTAGTGCAATTGCTGCATCTTGGTTGATAGTCATGTATTGCTCAAATTCTGTGAGAAAGTCGAGTGTAGAGGCCCTGTCCCCATTGAACTTTTCTGGTGCTCTTGCCTCAAGGTGTTCTCCTTGGGGGCATTGTAGGTCATGGATAGTATACAGATCATCACCCATCCCTGTGGGGGGTCATCCCCCTCTTGCAGTAAAGGAATGATCTGGCATATGGTCATCCTCTTCTGGTTCCAATTCAATGGGTGTTGGCATAGGGGCCCTACTGGCCTGCCACAAATGGATCCTTTCTTCTGTGGGCATATTTTCCCCTATGGCAATAAGCTGGTCCATATTGAATTCAGCTGCTAGGAGGAAGTTAAGTTCAAGATTGTGCCACACAATTCATACTGCAGTGTACTTGTTTGCATGCATTGCAACCTCAAACCACACACCACTATAGTTGGCTACTGCAAGCGGTGCTCCATTGTAGAAGGCATAGTAATTAGTAAAAGGGGCTTTGATCATGGTCCCTTCAATGGCTTGTCCTCCCATGTAGTAACAGAGGTTTTTTGTGTATTTGATGGGGATTCTATCCATCAGTTGAGGGTTGATAACAAATGGGCAATATAGTAGCCCCAGTTTGTCATTGCTAGGGATCATTGCTTCATAGGTTTTAATCCTCTAGTCCTTCATTTTTCTGGTTGATGTCAACATTGACAGTAAGTCATCTGATATGGGAAGCTTGTCTTAATGTCACTGACAGGTCATGGCATTGTTGGTGAACTCAGAGATTGTGGGGATCATTTGGCTTTGATCAAACTCATATTGAGTCTCAGGGACTTTGGTTGAGTGACTTAGAGTCTAAGTTGTGAGTGGGAAGCAAACCCTAGCAGCTGTTTGTTGCCCAACTATTCATTAAGGGTGGTAGCACACTGCTCTTATGGGGGTTTGTTCATGTGAAGGCAAATCTACCTATATTGCACAGAAAAACAAGCTTAAGGCTTCTTAAGAGAAGGAAGGGTCTTATATATACAGGAGAGGCAAGTCACTATGAGTTAGAACAGGAGTCATAGTTCATGAGTCACCTACTACTATGTGAGTCATATACATCAAGTCATCAGAAGGTCAAGCAAGCCACAAGTTGAGTCAAGTCATGTAAGGGGATGAGTCACCTCTTGTGGTCACATATAGCAACGTCCCTTGTAACATAGGCATGAGTCAGAGGTAGGAGTCATCTGTCCTAGCCATCTATGGGAGTCAGAGTGAGTCATATCAAATGTTCATGAGTTAGTCTAGTGAGTCATAAAAATAGGTAGAAGTCATTGAGTCAAGTCATAGGTAAAAACAAGTCAAAAAGGATGAGTCACCTCTTCTGGTCATGTTGTTGTGATGTCCCTTGTGACATTATCCCCTTGTTAGGTCTCTTCTTTAGTCAGTCATAAGTGTGTATGGTGGCCCAGCAGTGTGAGAGCAGAACTTGAGCATCAGGAAAAAGGAAATTTTCTTAATGTCTTATTGCATCCTTATAGTACTTGATACCTCCTTAAAATCTCCTTAAACAGAGTTTAAGTAGGTTCACACTTTTTAAGACCATTTTAAGTAACTTAAGCCAACTTTAAGTAGTTTAAGGAAATATCCCTTTTCCTGATGAGGATGGTCATCTGGGGCACAGCATATCCAACCTGGCTTACAGTTCACATGGGGGTAGTGACATACTTTCTTGATATGCCCCCAGTTGTAGCACAGAATACACTGATTAATTTGCAAATGTTTGTGCATAGGGTGTCCTCATCAATTGTACCACCCACACTTAACTCCACTGTAGTCAGGTCTAGTTCTCCACACATCAGTAAAGTCAGCAATCCTGGCTCCCAGTTGTTCATGCATAAGTAGTGCATGTATAGGGGTGTCATGCAGCACCCTTGGCTTGATGCATTTATACATGTTTGCATGGGCAAGCATGCAGGTGGTGTTGTACTCTTCCCATCTCTTGTTGGTGTATTCAGTTTTAAGCTGCACCAGGTCATGGCCAATGAAGATCATATCATTGTGGGCACTGCAGAAGC